>DWLI01004027.1:0-11233 GCA_018249915.1 Cecropterus dorantes dorantes
TTTTCTAATATTTACAGAATAATTTACTAAGAGAATCGCCAAGAAGACATGTCTCGGGGGTAGGTTGTCTGTGGGTACAGTGCTCGGCCCGAGGGAACCATATGAAAATTCATTATTTATCGCTCAGATCAAAAATGGATAGACTTCGTTGTATGGATAAAATATTGAATCATTACGAAATAAAAGATATGCGACTTAAAGACACGTACACTGCCTACGTGTACATTACTTTTATTTCTGTTATTTCGCCTTTGTACAAAGCAGCGATATAGTTTTTTCGATATTATTATAAATACTTCGAAAAATATGATTTCTTGCTAGTGGTGAACAGATAAATGAAATTGGAAAAAAGTCGAAATTTGCAACATTTACTAAGTTATATGAACGTCATGCTCAGCAGTCACGTAATTGCTTAGTGGTGTTGTGTTTCAACACCGTGTTGGATGAGGCGTTGTCTTTCTTTTTTGTTTTGGTTTATCGATACGAAAGCTCGCATTGCGACGAATTGAACTGTCAATATTTCAACGCCAAGACAGCGAGGATCGGCCGAGTTCAACTTATGTACCGTTTTCATTTGTCACACTATATCAGATCGTAACCGAATTCATATGTATAATTATTTATTCTTAAAATTTACATTGTAGATGTTTTATTAAATGAACAAAATTGTGTTCATCGATCTCCCAATATACATTGCAATGGGTAGTTCTTAATTTAATTTGTTTCATGTTTAACTATTTGTTTTTTTTATTATATACAAAGAAATAAGGAGGATTAGATCGAACATATTCAGTTAATGCGTACAGTTTTTTTCGTATTTAGTCCTCAAAATAATATATTATTTTGTATAATATATTATATAGTATTTTTAAGCCAGACAAAGGACATAATTCGTGATCATTAATTACTGAAAATTAATTCTAGTTCCAATTGACTTTATTCCTGTAGTTCTGGTATTATAATAGGGCTACGGTGTCTCCTGTCAGTCAACTAAAAGGCGGTTCCCCTCGAGTCAAGAGTCCCCGGGAAGGACGGCGGTATGTGTGGTCGTATATCGTCATAAGGAAATTGATGCGGTGGGTCCAGCCGTTCGGTGCCATAAAAATCCCTCATAACCTGGCTCCCACCGTGTCGGCTACCTTTTGAAGGTTTCCGCTCAAGAAAAAAGGGTCCAATAACTTATTGCTGTTTGAATAAACAAAAATCCCAATACTTTTCTATTGATTAGCAACCCTATAACATTATCATCAGTAATACATTACTACTACATCGTTGGGAACAAAGTTCCTCTCTTAGCGAGGATTTAGGGCGTGTATACCACGCTGACCAAACAACTACAGCAGACGGCTTCATACGCGGCATTCGCGCGTCAAGCTCTCTTTTTACATACCACAACTTGCGTCACTAGCGTACAAACAAAATCCACTGCCAATCCATTTAAACCATCACACTAGACCGGTACAAATAGAAAGCGAGTGAATCACATTCGAGATCGAAGATCAGTTGAGTCACACCACCATCGTTTCCCCGAAAGCACTACATGCCACTTGTTTTGACTGCTGGCCGATTTACTACCGGTTACTCATTATCAACGAGTGGGCTAGGAGATGAACTGCGTAATGTAAATCGAGAACAGACAGATGTAGATAAACTGAAATAAAGCTTTAGTCAGTACCAATAACATTTACATACTTGAAGTTTCGCATCTTACAAATAATTCACAGCTTATATCGTAAGCGTGCCATCGCTTGTCCGAATCAGAATAGGGCTATGGGATCGCCTGTCGTAAGAGGCGACTAAAAGACGACTTCCGTGAATGCAGGCGGTAAGAGTGGGAGCTCAAACAGCCCAGCAAGCCACCCCGGGATGGACGATGGCAAGTGTAAAGAGCCAGGAAGAGTCCTAAAGGGGCATCGCGCTTTGAGGACAGCCACCAAAGAGGTTTTAGTGCGGTAAACTATCCCACATAATCCGACGTTGCACTCACGGTATCGGGTACCTTTTGAAGGTTTCGAGAAAGAAAGGCATTCCACTGCCAGAGTTTCCCCGACTAAGTTTGAGAAGCTATTTTAAATCCACCAATAGGTTTGCTTAGTTAACGTAGCTTAGCTTAACACTAGCTAACACTTGGTTAGAAAGCTATGCTTTTTTATATTGAAATCCGTCAATGTAACTTGGTCTTCAAGCCTAAACACTTATTTGTATTATTGTACCTTAGGATTACTACTTACTACTTCTAATTGGTACTCCTTTTAAAATATATTTAAATGATTATGATAGTGTAGTAGTTATTTGTAAAGTGTCGCATACTTGAAAAGGTATACAAATATTTAAAAACAAAATTAAATATTAAAAGTTACACGTGCACTTAGAAACATGGGTAATTAATGAAACTGTTAACAATACTTGTTTGTATATTTCACAATATTATACACAGTAATTCGAGTTTGTTTTGTATCAATCTCCATCAAACCAATAAAAATAAATATCTTTCTGTGATTACAAAACCATTTTATCAAAATGTATTTACGGAGTAACTTACAAGCGAGGCGACGCTTTGAACGTAACTTTCACTCACCGATAGGAATTAAAGTAATCCACTTTTTATTTTACTATATCTAACAGATTTGTTCTAAAAATGAAAAACCATACTAGGGATCACATTCTAGGAATCTCATTACATACAGATAAGTATGAAACGAACTCATTGATTAAAGACTACTACAAAATAGTTACAATTCTAATCTCATCTCACTATAAAAGCGAAAACAACAAACAAAAAAGTGTCTACGCTACTAATAGATAACTCCCTTCCTTTGGGAAGTAGACTAAAGTTACATAGCTACACATATACATTTTATACACCACTGAAACATGTTAAACACACAACACAGTAGGTATACGGTACATAGTAGGTAGAGAACAGACGACCTCGTCTCGTACAACGCGGGTTTTGCCCGCAATCGGTCAGCTGAGCGGGCCGGCCGCGTCGACGTCACAGATAAGCGTAAGAAATTGTGTACGGCCTGCATTCGAAATGTTTACTGTGAGCTTAGTGGAAAATTTATTATACTATGCTATGGTGTATGCTTGTAATATACTGATGCTATTGGGTTCAAAGGGCGTAATGGACATTTGAGCGATGAGGCATTATTAACTTTTTCATAACGCATATTACTTTTTGAAGATATAGGAAAAACAATTCTCTAAATGTATTCATCTTATTGATTTGAATTGTGTTTTGTCTAGGTAGATGAAAGGGCTACCTGGAACAGAGGTATAGATCCAAGTAGTGGACTTAAGCGACTTGTATTTGTAAACGCGTTTATATAAATATTTAACACAATTTTCCCAAATTTTGAGTTCGGTCTCTTCTTCACTATGCGTTAAACGTTTATCCGCGGACATTTCTAACACCTCATAATTACGATAAACTGACCTACGGCCTCCGACACGGCTTAACGACTGTTATCTAGTGATAACGACATAGACAAATGACTAGCGGTCACCCACCATCCATCCAATCACCGCCGCATTGCGGTGTTGCTCAACATGACGTAGATGGTAATATTAATGGTAGTAGAAATCAGTGTACAGTTCGAAAGCCTAAGCATTAGACGTATGTCCTCATTATAAACGTAGACAAAGGAACGAAATAGACTTACAATGCATTCTTATTATGTCATGTAATGCTGTTATAATAGAAATCACTGGAATGGACACGAGCATTTGTCTACTTGAGTACGTCTTTTTACTCCATATGATGCCTGTATTCTTTTTTTATGAATTCATTTAAAACTTATTTTATTTATACTTGTTTTTTTGTTGGATCGGATTGTTGTTTCGTCCTAGGAACGCGATATGATAGCATACAGCCACTCGAATTTTCTTGACCTTATATTTTATGTGATTTTTATACGATCTTATGTTTTACGGGACATACAAAGGTAAAAGCAAAAGTTTGATATTTCAGCTAAACTACTCGTGAGCAATCAGGAACACAAGTTTGTCGCTGATGGTTGGTGGACATTAGGGCGACCAAAAATGTAACGGATGTTTTCAAGGCTGACAAGGCTAATGCCTAAATAATAGCAGTCGCTTCCAAATATACTTGTAAACATTTCCGACAGCTTAACGTGTTCTTCGATGCACGAACCGGGCCAAATGTCCACTAACTATTCGTGTAGATTCGATACCATCTACATTCTAAACATCTTATGCGCGCTCAAATATCTATCTGCTTTACTATCTTACAATTTGTCCGTGACCACGATCCACGCAACTGGCTCGAAACATTGACAAAAAATCCACATTTAATCTACATGTGGTTAAATATTAAAATGTATCAATCACGCGATTTTATTATTTTACAATCATATAATGTGTCCACGCTGTAATGTAACACTGAGTGCGTTACATTCTACAAGCTATGCACCTACTGTAGTCTATAATGTTGCTGCTCAGTGTTATCATACCAGAATATGTTAAATAAAAACAAAAATACGAGAACAACATAAAGGATACAAATCAGATAAATTATCCAGTTTATACGAAGATGTTGACCTTATATAGCGAAATACCGACATAATTAGCATACCCGTGATAAATGACTATTATTACATCAACAGAAACTACGTGGTGCTATTAAATAGTTTAAATGCATAAACGCTAGTGACGTCATGTTCTAGGTAAAAAGTGGTCAGTTCTCAGAATAACCCACTGATGTAAGTAGGTATGATATTCCCACGGCCCTAGGTGCCATTGGTTGATAAGATGCAATCATGATCAACATGTTCGTATTATAATTGTTCTGTTTATTGGCTTGCGTACAGAACTCTGTCTAGACATAGACTGATCTTTTGATTTTTTAATCTGTGTCCATCGTATTCATTGCGTGGGATAAATATTATTTCACAAGTTTCTAAAGCTACGGTCTTATTAAAGGACCATAATAGCGAAATTACATTATAGTCATTTTATAATTTTACAAGTTAGTAAGTTAAAAGAATTAGTTCGTTTGTTTCAAAGTTCGCCCGCGGCGGTGATCCGGCACCTGATTCCTTCTTTATAACAGTATGGCAGTTAACGCTTCCTACACTCACAGCCCTACACTAGGATTTTCTCCTCAACGACCAGTAATGCCATGGACACATAAAAATGAATACACAAACACCCAGACCCAGAGTAGAAATCGAAATTCATCACTCAGATATCTATATTGCCGGGGCTCGAACCTGGAACCCACTGCGTGTCAGGCCGGTATGATGACGTGGTCGTCAACATTGTTACTTCTTATTTATTGCATTAACATTATAAACAGATTTCAGGTAAAAATGATATTTTATCAACAATCAAAGTACCAGGCGGTCATAAGTTTGATGAGCTAAACGAGGTACATTTAAATTCTGTTCATAATGAAGAACACCTCATGAGCAACAACCGAGACTTCCTAAACAGATTCCCACGGCCCTTGATCCGATCGATTAGCTCAACGCAAGGTACAATCGTAATCTACACGATAATTACTTTGTTTACGGCCAGTGGCTAGTGCATTCTTGAGGGAAATCTAGACGGGAGTCATTATTTTTATGCGATATAGATCAGTATAATTCTGAACTCGTTAATGTTGTATGGCTTTTGATTGTTTCTATTTCTATTTTTGTATAATATGGTAGCAGCAAATGAGCTTGCATTTCTCCTGATGATAATTGACCATGCCTGAGAACTAAGTTGGAACTTCTCGAATAAGTATTTTTCATTTACTTACGCAGCACACAACAGCTTTTAACACTGTTGTTATTAGTAGAAATATGTGTGGTGATGGTGCTTCCACATTATAACCATGATGGGTTCCCAACGGTACCTTTTTTATTAAATTGTAACAAAATTTTAACATTTAAGAGACATTGCATTGCAAACAGTGTTAAAGTTGCAATAGCAATGATTCTTTGGGATTATAGTAGCAAATGAGCATGCACTACACCTCACGGGGGCGTACTGCGTGGTTACTAAGCAAGCTTGTAATCAACTCAAAATAAAATTTGAGTCAAGCTGAGGCCGATCACGGATTATCATCTCTAAGGCCTTGGTTTGGAAATTTGAGTGTTACTGCATTATTCTAACCAAAACATAGCGTTTGACACCGCTATTATAATAAGTGTAGCGTACTTCTAGCTTTCGGTCTAGGAAATATTTCTTTAAATCTTTCAACTAACACACGAACGGAGTAGCAACCGGGGCTTCTACTAAAAACTCTATGTGTAAGCACGATAAAACTTTTAATCCTTTCGAACCAACTAACCTAGAAATTCTTGGCTGAATTATTGAGACAGTTTGACTTTCGTCGCGGTTTTTATGGCTTATCTACCGCGGTGCCGGGTGCGGCGTGGTACGGGGACGACGGCGTACCATTTGCGAAATGAAGTCGGATGGATCGCAAACGGTGGCGCATTGCGATGTATTTTCGTTGGATGGAGATGCTTTTTAAAAGTAAAGTGAGAAGTCGACATGCACGCTTTCTACACTCATAGCCCCGCACAAGGATTTTCTCCTGTGTCGCGGGTGTCATGGACACACAAAGACGAATACAAAAACACCCAGACCCAGAACAGAAATCTAAATTCATCATTCAGATGTTTGTCTGGCCGGGAATCGAACCCGGAACCCACTGCGCGTCAGACCGGTATGGTGACCGTTTCGCCACGCGGGTCGTCAAAGTATGTATTATATACTTAGGAAAACATTGTGAGGAAACCTATATGACTACGGCTTATATTATTACTTATCACCCCATTTTTTTTCTACTGGGCACGAATCTCCTTAAAGAATGAGAAAGGTTTAGGGCTAAATTTACGATGCTAGCCAGGTGCGGATATCATTTCAGTTTTCTACAATCCCAATTATAAAAGTGTATACAGTCCATCTGAAGGCGTGGTTAACGCCTGTCATAAACATGAAACAAAACACAAACTGTAATCCACATGGAATAGAGGTTTTACCTGAAGTCATCACGGATGCCTTGCTACCACTGAGAACTAAGATGGTCTCGTGTTTCAGTCAGACCCTTTGATCAGAAACGCAAGAACTGCTTTACGTTAGAAATTATGAAACGTTGTTCAAACCTAACTGGCTCTACCACCTTATGGATAAATATTTACAAATACCTTTCAGAACTTTCTTTAAGACCTTTTAGGCATGTAGGTTTCCTCACAATATTTCCTTTTTAATACCAAAAAATCATACCAAAACTGATCAACTTGATCTTTTGGAAGCAAATAATATATTAGTTATCTAAGATTATACATGAAAACTCTCTTGGCTCCCGCACTGCGTATAACTTTATATGCATCCCTACAACCCGTGATTGTGAGTGAAACGCACCCCGTTTCCCTCGCGTTGCTCCCTTAGACTTCCGGGAGGAAATACTTGTGTGACCTAAATAAGCATTCCTTCCGAGACATCAAGTGTTTACCATTCATCTCGTGAACGCTCACTGATAATGATAAAATAACAGGATGTTCTTCAGTAATATAAAGTTCCATTTCAAGTCTTAAGTAATGGACACCGAATATTTTACGATACCTGTCTGACACGCAATGGGTTTCGGGTTCAATCCCAAGCCAGGCATATATCTGAATAACCATTTGAAGGGATAACCACTTCTGATCGAGGTATTTCTCTACATATGGGTCTTTGTGTAACCATCTTTGTGTATGTAAAAGGTTACCATGACAGAAGAAAATCCTAGTGCGGGCTATGGATTTAGAAATTACAAAACAACATTCGAAAGGTATGTATTGTTTCTTCTCGATAGATATACTATGTATTACTACACTTACCTGACTTATTTGTTCACTTAATTTTAGAACTTCAAATATCGCCTAGTGAATGGACCATAATACAGTGTTTTACATTCATATAATAATAGTTAAATAGTTATCATAAATCATAATTAATAAAACTGTATTTTTTGTATATATACTGTGACAAACAACATTGAAAAAAAAGAATGGACAAAAAAGAATGTTTCTACTACGCTATTATTAAGTCCTTACATTATATTGTGCTTGATGACAGGTTAATAGATTAAAATCGACAGCTTAATCGGACTGTTATGTATAAAATTGTAATTAAATCGCTCAGTTCCTAAATGCAACACACCTGGTGTGTTTTTATAAACTAGTATCGGAAAATCCACTGTTTATGGAAGTTATGGGCAAAAATGTAAACAATGATTGTTATGAGAAAACTTAATAAACTTGTACGTAAGGGCACCGGGATTCTATGTCTACCTTTCGACGAGGGAAGTATCACAGACAGACCTATATCTAGCGTGAGGCAGTTTCTGAGTTACGCTGAAAGGGTGTGGTCGCCGGCTCACTTGTATTTGAGGCGAACATCTTAGTCCTCGGGAGTGGCAACGCACCTGTGATCGACTTCAGATAAAACACTTGTTCTACGTGAAGTTTCACTCACCATCAGGTGGACAGCATGCTCGTTTGCTACTACAGTCTGATAAAGAAAAAATCCGAAGCCAATAACAGATGCATCGCCAATTCTGACGACTAACATCGCCTTACAAATACTTGTATTTATAAATCCGCCGGCATCCACACCCTTCCACCGAAACGCCAGATCTACTTCTAACTATAAATAGATGAGTGGAACGCTTAATATATGAGAATATCCAAATACTTAACGAACATTCAGAACAAACACGCCCGCACGGAAATTCGACGGTAAGATGGAGGGTAATTTTAGCACCACCAAAATAGATAGCAGATAACTTTTAGAGGGGTGGGTTGAAGTGTAACAAGAAATAATGTCTTAACAGATCATTTATCAAATAGTTAATGTATTCTCAACTGTATGAATATACAATTAATGTAAATACAATCATAAATAAAAATATACGTGACTAATAGTTAACCTCTTTTCTTTGAGACGATCGTAAAAAGTGGTATTTTATAGTTAGTATAGTATTCAAGAGTGTTTTCGCTAAAATTTGATACTAAGTTATTGTTATAATAGATTACTGACCTGACTTTTGCATTTAAAAATATCAAATGTAATGTTAGGAAACTTTACTAAAATCACATTATCAATAAATTATTTGAACCGGCTTTTCTAGGTTACCTAGGAATAACTAATACGATGTTTCCGGGAAGTTCACTGATTTGTGGAGAATTTAATAAAATACCCAAATGATGAATTTATTTAATAAATACGGAGAATGAAATGAATGTTACAGCTCATGATAAATATTTACAGTTTTTATTTAAAAAAAAAAGTAAACGCAAAAGTAAACGCAAAAGAAAACTGTAAAAAGAAAAAGTAAGGGAAATAAACAGTTTTTATCGCACCACCGTAGCAACGTACGTGGTTAATGGCGTTCTTCCAACTAGAACCCTCTCGAGGGCGCTATATGCAGTTACGCGAGAGGCACGCCCGTCCTCGGCTTAACACCCTTGGAATATGCTTACATTGTAACCGATAAACATTTTTGATTAGAATAGAATTATATTAATTAATTGTTACGACTATTTCTTTATCATATAAGAACTCTAATAAAGAAAAATAAGATTTCTTAGTCTAAATTCAGTTAATAATACCATTTGTCTATTTAAAAGTACTTCTAAAACACATAAAATCGAAAAATCAAAGAGGTTTGGATGTGAAGATGAAAATTAATAATAAATAAGAGACGAAAATAATAATACATACGATAATTCTTATATTATTACTTCTAATGCGCCAAGTTCCTTAGAAATCAATAAAAATGTTGGAAGCATTTAATTACATATATCCAAGAATTTCCCATTTACTGCCTTAGTAAACAAGCAACACATTTATTATAGATTACCTTTTCCAATAAAACACCACCGACAGTCGGGCTAAAGTAAATTTAACAGCTAAGGCCAAGGTCGGACTGGCGACATTTTGCAATCAAAACTGACACGTGTAGCTCGCAATCAATACTACGTCTAATTTCACACCCTAGAGCCATACGTACACAAACGGGACTTCAGGACAGAGGCTTTTAAGCGACGAATAGAAATAACTTAATACTATGATAATAAATGTAGTAAAAAAAAAGGTGAAGAAAAAAATATTATTAAAAACAAACAAGAACAATCCGAAACACCCCCTTATAGATACGTCTATGTGCAAGCATACATGTAATGACGAAGGATCCCTTGCTGTGCCGTGCGGTCGGTATGCGCAGGCCCTAATGCACACACACCACAAGGACAATGTACTTTGTTTAACTTTACCCCAACGTGCGCATACGAGCACAATTATATTTGGGTGCAAAACAACCGTACCGTCGCCTCGTATTCCCCACATTCGTCCAATAACAAATCACATTACAATAACACGGAGAATATAACAGTCGGTCGGCGCGTGCGCACCGCACAGCTGATAGGTATACGGATTCAACGGACCGGTTTATATCTAAATATTAAATCTGTTACAGTTTTATCTATTTTTTAACGAAAACAAGCAATATTTTAGTGTAAATATGTGCATGTTTACTTAAATGTATGCAGCTATTTCAATAAAAATATCGTTAGGAATATTTTAGATCAAATGACCTCATATTTTAAATGTTCGTTTGAATTCATTTTCATTGCCTCTTTTTCCGTAATTTAGTCGAGACCGATAATTTGGTCAAAAATTCTTTCTAGACCCTATGCAACTCAATTCATAGGCATAAATAGATGAAGACATGGTTCGCCATCCCTAGTTTAGACAATATAAGATAAGACAAATTTACAAACCGATGTGATAATATGTGATAATTATCAAATATTTTGATATAAAATTACATCATAAACAGTGCAAATATTTATTTATCTATACTAGTATTATAAAGTTAAAGAGTTTGTTTGTTAGGTGGAACGCGCTTATCTCTCAGAAACTACAGGTTCGAATTGAAAAAAAAACATTTTATGTGTTGAATAGTCCATTTATTGAGGAACGCTATGTAACATATAGGGTATATAACATGACACGGTATATTTGTTAGTTTGTTTAATTGTTATGTATAAGCAAGTGAGACCGCATGGCAAAGCTAGTCTTAAATAACGTAAAGCGTATTGTTTATTTAACAAAATGCGCTCGCAGCTATTTGCATATGTCGTACATTCTACGATATCTGGAATTGCAATCTGGGGGTGGCGTGGCGGCCCTCCGCAATATGTATAATTTGTATAATTACCTATTTAATTCT
>DWLI01004028.1:0-11230 GCA_018249915.1 Cecropterus dorantes dorantes
ATGAATGACTGACAGACAACGCACAGCCTAAACTACTGAGCGTAGAAGGTTGAAATTTAGTAAGAAGATTCCTTAGGGAGTATGGAGGAGCACTAAGAGAGGTTTTTTGTAAATTCTACTCCGAAGGGGGTTAGTGGGTAAAAACCTTTAATATGAAAGTTTTACACCGTTGTAGTCAGTGACTTGAAAATATAGATTTTAGTAGGCAAAATATAACATCACGCTATGTTTATTTGTTTTTTTTTCTTGCGGGTGAAACTGCGAGGCACCTCTAGTCTATAATAATATAAAAAAATGAGTAGGTATGTGTCTGCCTTTCTGTTTGTTGCTTAATCACGCAAGAGTCACTGGTCCGATATACATGAATCTTTTCATGTGTAATAATATGCTATATTATTTACTTGGTCCACTTATAGGCTACTTTTAATTTCGATATGTTGCACTATTTTAAAATTGCGACTTTCTGTCCCGTAGCGAAGGACAAGTACAAAATAAGCAAGCATAAGTACATAAATTATATAGAATCATATAATATTTATATTAGCATATAGTTATATGGTAAAATGTAGCAATAGAAATCGTTTCTAATATTGTAAATTGGAAGGCGGAAATATTATTATTATGGCTTAACCAAATTTGATTAATAGGTAGTAAAGTTTGTATCATTGAAATGATAATATCTATAGGATTAAGTCAAAGGATTTAAATAGAATAATCTTTTGGCATAGTATATAAGTGCGTATTTATAGAGGGCGTTAAAATATAACAAAAGAAAATTAGAACTGTAACAAGCAGAGCTGCGAGCGAAGTTTGTAAATATTATATATATATAGAATACTAAATTTAAAACTCGTTATATTGAATCTGTATTATATATATATTCGTACATAGTGTCCAGATTTGTTGCCACTTTTAAAACTCCAGTGTTATTTCCGAGGTTATTTTCAACAATTTTGCTTCAAGGAACTCAACTATCAAACTTTCACTAAGTAAAAACCAATATGTGGAACTGAAATATTTACGAGTCTGATGAAATAGTTATATGCGTTGCATAATGCGTGAGAATTACAACTGTCACAAATTTCTATAAATAAACTCTATGACACAAAAATGTTCTGTACACCTGTCAGGACACAGAAATACATTTTTTCTTAATTAACTGTGGGTAAAAAATAATTACTTATTTTATCGAATGCACATGAAAATCCTGATTTTAGTAGGCGCTATACACGTATTTGACTCTATAAAAAGGCTCTCTATTTCCAGACCTGATTTATCTCAGCCACATGGGTACATATGTAGAGTTACCGCTTCCTCAGTAAAACCAGGTAGACTTAAAAATTCATTAAGTAAATGTTTAAATTATGCTTTATTCTATGCAATTGCTATATCTATTTTGCTGTCCACTGTATTACAAAGAAAACACTAAATAAATAAATAGGAATGCTCTCTCACTCTGCCAAATAGCTTTTGGCACATCACTACGAATCTATTTTAATCTATGGCGTTTGATATATCGTACTAATAACAATAATTACTGGTTAGATACTTCCGTGACTATTTTGTGACCTGTCACAGTGTCTAGCAGGACCTCCTTAATAATTTTAAACTTAAGTTAAGGAAATTCTATAAAACCGTAGTTTTGTTTAAATATCAGACATTCTGGTTAGTGTTGTGAAAATATTATTTAAAAACAATTTGTAGTAGCCCAATTTATTAATTTGTTTTACTCTATGGTTACATAATTGATACAAAAAATATTTAGGTTTTATTTTTTGCAAAAATAAGTTATCTGTTATATACTTCTACTCTACTAAATAAGCACTTCCTAAAATAACCTTCTGTTTTATTAGATTAAATCTGACTCTTCAAATTTACTTTGTATTTGGCAGAGTATCTGAGAAATCTAGCACTTTCAAGTAACACAATCGTATCATCTGACTTCCAGCAATTTTATAATCTGTTGCATTATCGTTAAACGCGCGGGCCGCTGTTGGCGGGTTTTTTGTATCTGGAACGGCGACGGTTCCGCGTAACATTCGCCATTGACATCTAAGCAGCATGGCCATGTTTACGTTCGCGGGGTACGGCGTGTGTTTACAAACAGTAAATTGTTTACTCACGACGTAGCGTCACGCCGCGTCATTCCGCGTCACGGCACGCCTGCCCTGCGCCGCCCAATCCTATCCAACTGCGTCTTACTGCACTTTATAATTGTGTTTTCCGTCTTCTGTTGTTCGTATTCTATCAGATTCGCTGTCATCGTATCGCCGATTACGTAAGCTCGCTTCGTTCGATTTTAGTGCGAGTGCGGCGTTTATCGTTCGCGAGTATTTTTGTAATACGCAGTTAGTTACTCCACTCCGATTTGTTCTATTTATACGTTGGAATGCGTGGGTCAATATCGCCACATGATGTATGGCCATCAATACAAGTCGCTAATGGTTTCGTATAATTTGTAATGAAGAGTCGAGATATTTCATTTATTATTAGGCAATTTATGATTTGGTCTTGGGGGCAATGTAGTCTATAAAGATCTCGTTTGGTTTTTTTTATTTTTTATACAGACAGATTAAAAAAGAACTATTTTATTACCGTATAAATATGCGTAAACCTGTACCTATGTGAGCTTACAAAAAGCGGTTATTTCGAATTTATCAGAAATATTCAAATATGTTCAACGCTTCTTGGTTACGTAATTAATTGCTTTAAATTGTTAATAAATTGACTCGTTGCTTGTTATTCAAATATATTTTCAATTTAATTAGGCGTATTTGGTCTACATTCCAGCTGATCAAATTGATTGGATCTATTCCCGTCTTTAGTGTGTCAATATTTACTATTCATGTAGCCAAGTTGAGAGTAACTATGCCGTGTAATGCAGAACTTATACTTAGGTTTCATTAACTATATTATGTAATCCAAATATAAGTCAATTGTGAAATATTTACTGTTTATGCATTACTTCAGGATTTTAAAAATCTTCACAATTTCTCGAAATCTTTTAAATACAATAAAATATTCGCGTTTTTGTTGCACACAAAAAAATGTATTCTATATAATTAATATTTATGTTAATCTTATTGTAATGCTTTGATATATTTTAATTGAACAAAAAATACTGCTAAATTATAGGTATATTGGACCTCAGAAATTTAGCAGAGACATCGATTAAATGATTTGAGTCATACTGGTAGAGCGAGTTAAATAAAACTTTAAAACTCTTTATTTTACGTTACGTATAATGATTGTAGAATTAATTTACAGTATTAAATACTAATCACTTCCTTCATTAGTATGTGATCTTTATCAGTTATTCGTTTGTAAGTTCTTACAAACGTTATTTAGTTAAATATTAAAACTAATTGGTTGACAGCTCGATTATCGGATAACTTTCATCTTCTGTCGTCTTCTAGTGACGATTAACGCGTCTAAGTTTCATTTTCACTGATGTGTTTGCCTAAAGTACCTAAATGAATTCAAATATGTATGCCAACTGAACATGTGAATAGTGACGTAAGCATCATTTGTCAATTTTCAGCGGCAGTGCTTCGCTACACTTTAATGACATTTCAAATAAAGCTGACAGTTCACTGTTTGTCAATTATGCGTCAAAGTTTTGACATGTCAAAAACATTTTAAAATTCGGGGAAACCAAATCAAATCATGCGATGATATCAGTGTTATTTAAAAACTTGTTTGTTTATATTATATGCATGATATTAATTATTTTGCCGATCCATTGCGAGGAAACTCGTTTATTATGTATTGTGTTTTTATTTTTTATTTATAGCTGAACCATAAGTAGAACTCATAACTAATGGTGGTAGCTAATCTCAAGTAAGACTCTAAACTTATCTGGGGTTGATTGCAGCTGTACTTGGGCGGCAGTGACCACCCATCAGATGGACTGCGCGCTCATTTTCTACTTCCATAAATTAAAAAAAAATCGAAAATATTGTAATGTAGACTATTACGTATCTATTTTATGTTGTAGAATCCGGGTATAACGGATAGGGAGCATTTTCTACTAAAAAAACTAGTTGTCCGTCCAATTAAATACATGTTATATTAATTTTAGACTACATACAAATATTTTCCTGCAATACATTCGTTTTACCGTTACATTCCTTTAACGTTATTATTTAAAATGTTACAACGTATAAAATAAACGATTATTTACACGAGAATTGTCGCACGCAAAGGTTATATATTACGAGGTGTGCTATGCGGTTTCACCCGCTAATAAATAAGAAAAAAAACAAACATAGCGTGATGTTATATGCTATAGCTTTCTCAATAAATGGACTATTTAATACAAAAATAATTTTAAAAATTCAAACCAGTAGTTACTGAGATTAGCCCGTTCAGCCAAACAAACTCTACTGCTTTATAATATTAGTATAGATTGAGTGCGAAAGGTAGGTAATATTTTTACCTGTCTCAGGCGGGTAATGTTTCTTGAGCGTATGTATTATATGTAAATATGTATGTCCATTACTTCGGCACGTGCCACAGCCCAAACGGCTTGACGGATTGTAACATATGGCAAATCATTAAAATCGTATTAGTTTGCAGACTGACATGGCTATATAATTTAAAAAATGGCGCCTGGAAATAGGGAAAAATTGGAGGACGTTCGACTTTTTATTGTCATGACAATATGGGTATACTCGTATACATATGTAGTGTATGTACTTTCTCGATTTCTTTTGCACGCTCTAAAGCTCAAACGGCTTTATAGATCTTAATACTTGAGGTGTCGTTACATTCCTAGGTCTATACCCAGTATAGGCACCAGGTCTGAAAGTTCCTCGGAAATAAAATTTGTTTGTTTAATTCTTACGGCATGGCTTGTTTACGTAGACGGGTTTTCCGTTTATAAAACTTCGTTAAATTTAATTAAATAAAGTGGATTGTTATAGTAATTCTCGTTTATTGCCACTTTCCTTTCATAGGAAGCAAATGATAGAGATAAGATAGACGCTTGTATATTATATGTAGTAATGACTACGCTTATATTCTTTTTACAGCTGGATTATGAGACTAAAATTACAAATACTCTGCTTCCTTTATTAAAACCAACTCTTCCTAAAAAGTTATTGAACGACATTAATAAAAAACTATGGAGTTGTGTTATTTTTATGACCCACTCCTGCTTTGGGTGTCACCTTGCTTACTTATCTGCCCCTTTACTGAGGAAGACATGCATGCTCAACCCGACTTCTTTTACTTTACTTTAATATAAAATTCAGTGAAGATTTTATGAACACTGGAATTTTGCAGCGCGCATACAAGTGTGCATCATCACTTTAGACGACGAGCGCTGCAAAAGTCGTTGGTAAAACTAAAAATAATGGTAAGAATCTCAGCAATAAAAATCTCAGAATTTACGGAATCATAAAAAATGCTTGGAATCGCAAATCGCTTTCGTATGTCGGATAAAACGTCGATTGAGCGACTCGATGCGTCTTAAAACGAATTAGCGGTAGAAATTCAACTATAATCAGCAAATATCGAAATATTTGATTAATTACGAGTATAGTTATTGATTGAAGTTCTTTAGCAGCCTTTAAACAAAGTTGGTTCACAAATAAAAGGGAAAAAGGAACTTTGTTCACGGGTACCATCATAAATTATAAATATGCAATATAATAAGATCAGTAATATTTGTGATTGTGTCTTTATTTCTGATATATTTGGCTGATGATATATCATTTACTACAAATTATAAAAGATAAACTTATTACCTAATGAATTAAGTCATCTACGTGTAGCAAATAATACAATATATTCAAAATGATTGCACCACTTGTCACATTTAGTTTATTTTTCAAAAAAAAGGACGGTCGTTCTAGCTATTCTGAAGGTGACCTAACGTTCTAAATATAGGTACACCTCAATATTAGTAAGTATAGTTTGCTTAATAAAAGCTGACGCAGTATGCTAACATAACCACTTATTGGGATGCACCTAGAATGTACTTCTCTTTTCAAGTACGGTCAATGACAAAGTTTATGCTTGTACAAAGTTAATCTTTTTATCCGAATGTATTGGATGAAGGGTGATATTGACGTATGTGTGTATGCAGTGTCAGAAGAAGGATGATATTAACGTTTGTATGTGTGTTTCTATTTAGGTAAGTATGTCTGCATGTACGTTAATTACATTAGGATGCTTTACAGTCCAAAAGGCTTGACGGATTTTAACATAAGACATGTCATTGAATGCTTTTCAATTATGGAATAAGTTATAGAAAATCAGATACCCGACTGCTTACAAGTATTAATTTAAGCGAGAATAAGGGCTGAATTAAAGGAATAATAATAAATAAACTAAAGATATCTTTTAAATATTAAAAAAAAAAATCAAAAATTTGCCGTGTAAAATTCAAAGTGATATAATGTGTCTATTATCTATGATAGCAGCAGTGATTATGGACGTATTATTTGTTATTATCTTATGTATTTAGTTCCGTCTGGACACTATTATAAAAACATGTTCCACTAACATTGTATCATGTACTATTGCAATTAGGTTGCATGCATATTATATGCATATTATTTTGTTGCGTAAATATGACGTCAAACCACAAATTACGTAGATCATACAACAATTATTATGTTATACATATTTATAATGATATTAAAAACGATTGTCACGTCGTTTTGTATTCTTCCTGTTACTTTACTATGGTTGTTTGTAAACATTATTCTCTTGAAAAGCGAGAAAACAACGCAGTTGCATTTTGATTGTTTGTCTCGCAAGATCGATTTAAATCAGCTTATATATCCTGTAGTATAGTATTCCATAATTCTATGGATTATTTATTTACATGTTTATGACGGTAGTACGTTGTGGTTGTGAAGTAAACATTTAAGTTAAAATAATCGAAAAGTTCCATTAAATGAAAACATTAGAATAGAAATTACTGGTCCAGTTTAGATTTTATATGAGGGTTTTATTTGAGATTTTATTATTTTTATTCATGAAATCGTGGATTATTGTGGTCACTTAACATCAGATGGACTGCAGGCAATTTTGCTTTTAAAATGTACAATAAAATCCTGTCGAAATATGTGACGAAATTATTTTAGTACTTAGTCCACCTACACCAGTTAATTGTCAACTCAAAAATGGCGTAGGCGTAATGCCAGTGACACGGCTAATACGGTCTAGATTCCGGGTTTGAATACCCGTTAAAGCAAAATTTCCGTCTATAAGTTTTGATTTAACCTACTATATAATTTCATGGTTTTATAATGTAATTATTTTTATTATTACGCCTAGAAACACTTTAGATAAAAGTCCTCTTTGTCGTCGTCATTAAAGTAACCTTTGCATGAAAGATTGCAAAAGTGAAAAAGAGCAGTTATTTAAAAATTTCATTTATTTGTGTAGATTTTTCTTACACCCCAGTTGCAAAGGCGAGAAAGTTTGCAAGTCAGCTGGGATATAAATAGCCGTCTACTCAGTCATCCGGTATGGCTCCAATTCGGGTAGAAGCGCCCGGTCACGCCATCTCGTGCAAGGTCAGGCGACGTATGGTCAGATCGGGTGACCTCTGCGTGCAGTCACTGCACGCTCATTTAAATTTTTAATTGTTCAATAAAAATAAATTATGTTTAGCATCGCATTGTTTAATTTATGGTGGTTTTTTTTTCGGAACAGTTTTAATTCCGCTCAAGAGTTAATTTTAATAGCAAATGCATTGCATTGTTAAATTTATTGAATATTCGTTAATGCTCTTATTATTATTATTATGTTTTTTGATGTGTTAATTAAGCACTAGTCACTAAATATAAAAATATACATATTGTTACAACATAAATATTTCCAGAACATGAAAACTTAATTGAATGTCTTATAAGTATGTATATCTAGATTTTAATTTTATTTTTCTTTATATAAGACGGATTTTAATAGCATGGTTTAATTTTTTCTACCTCAAAATTGTAGATTTTACTATGAAGTAGATCTATAAATAAAGACTACTGCAAGTAACCTAATTGCAAATTACTTAACTTACTAAAACCAAATATGTATTCATTTACATAGTTTCCGTTCTGCTTGTAATAGGTATATACATTTTGAATAGCATTGAGTCCCTTTGACAAGGTGCGATATATATAATTTCATACACATTTATTGTAGTTTGTATATTATGTAAATTTTGCCGCGAGTCGAAAGGCGATCGGCCTTGGAAGGCGCCGCACTTATATACCTACAAGTATAGGACAAACGATATAAAGTATACGTACGATTATATTAATGAGAGTGTAATGAGTTGCTGGTTTGTTATATAAAACACGTGTTACCTTTGCATACGATCTGATTCGAACCAGTTTGTATCTATCAGTTTGATTCAGAGAAAACGTGAAAACTGCTGCGCGATCTTTACCGCCACGAGCATGCAAGGGGCAGAATGAGCTTCCTCCTGAGCTATTCCCGGTAGCTATGTTATAGGGTTCGTCAAGAAATGTACAAATGAGTTCTCTTTTAAAGGAGATGACGCATCTACGACTCTTCTGGTTTTACTAATGTTCATTCGCGAGCATGACTACTTCCCATCGGGTAACCAGTCTGCCTTATCTTTAGGTACAGCTGTAAAAAAATATACGTGACGAATGGATAACCTCGTTCCTTAGGAAAGTCGGTTGAAAAATAAGTATGATAAAACGAGAGAATAGGAGTAGTATAAAGTTAGTAAAATGATACAATAAGTAGTTTAAAGTTCCGGAGTCGATTTCAGGATAGGCGGGTCGGAATAATGTGCTTAAAATCAATTAAATATGGAGAAATTATGATTCGTTAGTCGTTCGTCTGTGAGGCTAGGCCCAACTCACCCGATAGCAATTTTCACACCTTTTAGTCCTAAGCAGTGAAGCAGCGCTTCTGGGTTCAGATCTAAGGGGTGTGAAAAGGCAGAGACTATTTCAAGATATTCTAATTGTGTCTTCATTAATTATATTACTAAATAAGCCCAAACATTTAAGTACTACACTTTTATGCAAATATTGGAAAAATAATGGTAGTTACAGGAATTTTGTTATGGTGTTATAATTGTTTGTAATACTCTCTAGTATGTGGTTAATTACTGAAGGATAACTTAGTTGTTTTCCTCTAATTTCGAACCCATATGAAAGAGGGGCCTCTTCGTATATTTCCTTGATTCTATATAACATTATGTCAGACCTATTAGAATACAAAATATGGTAGGTTACTACAAATTTGCGTTAAATAAATAACGAGTCCTTAATATTAAATGCTGAATTCACATATTTTTCGACGCATTAATATTATATTTAAGCAATAATGTGATACAATTAAATAATTAACTTTAATAATAAGTAAATGAGTCTGTTTTTTTTTTTTTAATTTGCTGTACAATTTACTAATGAATAATGTTTTTAGTGCAGTTTATCTAAAGAAATGTGGGATTTTGTGAATATAAAAAACATAATAAATAAAAACTTATACGAGTTTATTATTTTTTAGAAAAGACTTTTTACGCGCCAATTAAATTCATCTTTTAGAAATATTAATATCTTTTAGTAAAACGATTAATTAGATTCTAAAACACTATAAACAGACAAACAGTTTACAAACGCGAATTAACGTAAACTATTCTTCTTCTACGTACACTAAACTTCTATGTAAAGTAGCAAGTATTGATAGGCGATTTATTTAGCGACAACAATTTACTGTTCATTTTAAAAATTCGCAATAAGACTTATTATTAAGGCCTAATGATCAATTTAACAGCAAATGAGTATAGTAAGTAAATTCGTACTCCAATTGAGTTATATCGATGTTATCTGTAGAAAGTTGAGATAGTAATCTGACAGTATCATTGACTAATTAAATTTGAACAGGCGGCGAAAGGGCGATCCGCGGGTTAAATGGAGCCGATTAGTAAAACGATATCGCTAATTGGAAGGTCAGCATCTACAATTAACTGCTAGGAAGTAAAGTGAAATATAATGGCATTTTATTCAAAAAATTGGCTAATGAGTATATTTTAATTATGTAAGCATCCACTAATGTTGGTTTTCTATTATTATTTGTAAACAGGCTAAATATATTGTAAAGTTCTTGAAATACCTTCTATATCACGGTTATGTTTGGAATGGATGGAGGAACCTCTAGTATTTCCATGCTTTAGGCATCACCACCAGTCTTTACTTTCTAAAAACACACTTTTAAGCGCATTTATATTCTGGTTTGAAAGGAATAAGAACAAGAGCAAGAAAGACATACTTTTCACGCACACACATGCAAACACATACACACGTACATGCATGTGACATGTATGAAAATCTATGTGTGAATTTTGTATATAGAGCGTACCAACTGGACATACTCGTACAAGCATGTATTCATATGCTCAAAAGACATTACCCTCCTTCTGACGCAGTCAAATAACGCAAATCATGCTGATTACGTTTAGTACAAAGAATTTCAACCAAATCTAGTGATCGAACCACAAAAAGTTACTATAAAAAGTTGTATTATGTAACTTTTTGTCTAGATTTAACGCGCTGTTGTGTTACTTAAATTAGTATTTAAAATAATGAAGACAAGTAATTACAACTGACAGGAAAATATGAGTTACGTTTACTATTAACT
This sequence comes from Cecropterus dorantes dorantes, assembly GCA_018249915.1. Classification (NCBI taxonomy): domain Eukaryota; kingdom Metazoa; phylum Arthropoda; class Insecta; order Lepidoptera; family Hesperiidae; genus Cecropterus; species Cecropterus dorantes. The sequence continues at coordinate 10,630 of DWLI01004028.1, forward strand.
GGCTATTAAAGGAAAATTCATGTTAAAATGTTAATAATTTAGTTTGTAATTATGACAGTTACCTTAACGGAACATTATAAAACCTAATGTTATGCCCTAAATCAACTTGAACTATTAAATTATAATGCGACATACACGAATAGGTCCGTGTGTATTCAATTTATTGGACATATTACAATGTTAAATCAGATGTAGGGTTGTTGATGGTATCCAAAATGTCTCCCATGTCCTCCTTTTTTATGTTATGTCCTCCCATCCTCCCAGCCTACTTTAGGTCCTCTTTTTTCAATGATCAATACTTAAAGAGAGGAACAATGTAAATGTGCAGTCAGTCATATCATTAATTCTTACTTAGTACATGTTTTAAAGAAATTATATGTAAAGATTTTTATAATTATTTATTAAAAACCAAAAAGTTTTTTTTAAAGTAAATCCTCCTTTCTAGACCAATCTGTCCTCATTTATCAAATTATCATTTGGCAGAATGACGACCCACGTGGCGGTGCGGTCAACATACCGGTCTGACGCGCAATGGGTTCCGGGTTCGATCCCCAGCCAGACAGACATTTGAATGATGAATTTAGATTGCTGTTATGGGACT
>DWLI01004029.1:0-11230 GCA_018249915.1 Cecropterus dorantes dorantes
AAATTATATTAAATAAAATCAGTTTACAATGTAAACATTTGTATATTTGAATAAAATAAGTAGATTATTATACATTAATTAAAATTTTATATGTGTATTTATATATCGCTATTTGTATATATGTTTGTCGAGTGTGGATGTTTGTGTGTGTGTGTGTGTGTTTATGTGTGTGTGAAACAAATTATATGAAATAAAATCAGTTTACTATTTAAAAAAATGTATATTTGAAGAAAAAAAGAAGATTAATATGAAAAAACGCGTTTTATATGTGTATTATATCGCTATTTGTATATATGTTTGTCGAGTTATATAAAATTACCGCACGTTACGTATCACACTATATTGTGTTATAATCATAAAACCGTGTCGTGTTCTAATCTGCATGTCTGTGTGTTTGCACCATTATAGTTACGATATGTATGTCAAATTGCATTTATGTATGTAGCAAAAAAGTATTTATTTTAACGACTTTTATTGCAATATTTTTATTCCGGAACATTTTCGACCTACATACATATATAATATGTAATTTAAATAGTAATTACAAAGGTAACAAAATTTGCTAACATGCTTTAGTTTAAATATTGGGAAAACCGTATTATAGGGATAGAAGTGCTTTTAATCAATACTGCAGTTGCATCAGTGGGGGAGCGAGCGAGGGGTCGCACCCTCGCCGAATTTGCAAAATGGTGTTAGCACTTACTTCCTGGCTATTTTTAGTTTTAATGCCTGAAACAGCAAAAAATCTTATTCAAAACAATATATACATATTCATATATTTTTACTGACGGAAGAAATGTCGAGCAATTTAAAATACTGCATTGTTACCTTCACTGTACCTAGTAGTTGTCTTAAAATGTTTGAAGTATATTAAAAAAATATATTTTGATAAATTCCAGTCATTATTTGTCCTTTTAAATAAATTCAATAAAGAGTTACCTGTTTTTATAAGAATCATATAGTTAAACCTTTAGAAGGAAATAAAAAATAAAAATCATTATCAAAATATTTTATTATTATTCAAACAAGTTGAAAGAACGACCTTAACTTGCTAAACAAGACCCCGTTAAATGTTGACACGTTCTTGAATAAATTTATTTTTGCCAGGAATTCAATAAGTAAAAGTAAATATTTAAAAAAATATTTTATCCTTTTATATTAGGGCAATACTTTTAGACAAATATTCTTATAATAGAAAAAAAAAAATGTTTTCAGCAAATAAATTTACATATCACTTACCTAAACTGACATTGCGTTTTGTTAGATGTTATTTTATTTATTATTACAACAAATACTCTAAAATATCATATAGATACTTACTTATCAACCATAATACGTAACGAGGCAACGCAATGTTTCGACAGATGTACAAAGAGATGTAATAATGTCCTAACATTTAGAGAGGTTTGGAATAAAATAACTCAAAGATATTAATATTCCAAAATTCTGTGTATTTACAAGTCCAGTTATTGCAGTATTTAGCATAACATGTTTAATGTTTAGGCACAACGAACCACAGCCAGACATTTTAACGCATTTGCAATTCTATTTGAAATTCATACTCGTTACATTCTAAACCTGTACCTTGACGAATCAAATATCTATCAAATTACAATTACATGCTGTAACCGACACTATGAAACTGGCTCATAATTTCCATTCCACCCTTACACAAAGAAAGTCTTATAAGTGCAGTGGATAGGAATAGGGTTGGTAAACCAAAACTGGGATAGCGGCTTTATATTTGCCATTTTGAAGTAAACGCCAGATACTTGTATGTCTTTTTTAAAACCCGAAATGATGTTTACTTAAAATTGCAAATATCTTTTTTTTAATAAAACTGTTATTCAGACTGATAGTCTAGTGGTTTTACAATTCACCCTCTCAATGTCCGAGACTCGAATACACACCTCTGATTAAATTATAACTTTTGCTCAAAATTTGAAGAAAAACATCGTGAAAAAACCCACAATCTGTATTTGACCATTGACGCAGAGAAACAAGAAAGTGTAAGTAAAACAACGATTTCAATCAATTCGTTTTAATTACACAAAAAACTGTATTTAGGTAGTTTGGTAGTATATTTTAATATTACCTAACCTACTTGTCAAAATGTATATCAAACAGGCTTAACGTATAAATATTTGGCCGAACACGACAAAAACTCCAAATAAAAACTAAAAACGCCTAGCAACCCTAAATGGAACAGAGGTAAAGTTGTGCGGTGCAATCGACCTAGATACTGTTATGTTAGCTACCTTAGTTAAGTCTGCAAGACGGCGAATTCATCTGAGAATATTTTTTATACAAGAGTCAAGACTTTGAGACAGTCACGCAATGCTTCGTAATATTAGTCTGGGTTTTGTATACAAAAGAAAACAAGTTCTTATTCTCTTTTCCTTTTCAATCAAATGATTGCAGGGGTCTGTCAAAAAACATTGTTTCGCTTGCCCTAAAATAAGTAAACTTACTTTACTTACATCATATTTTTAATGATATTGCTTTAACCCGACTTAACTATATAATTCAAAATTATTAGAACCTCAAAATAACAATTGGTTATGACTTTATCAATTTATGGCGCTTAGTACTATGACCATTAAATTATAAAAACCCGTTTACAAAATTGTCGTCAGTCTTTACAGGGTAATCTTGAAAATGTAATTTAAATAGACGAGGCTTTTAAGCTAAGCTGGGAGACTTAATTGGGAGGGACATAGGCTTTTTCAACCTGAAACCTTTTGGCGTTTTTTTATACACCTAAAAGTACACTGTACACAAACTGTACTGGACAGAAAGAAGCTTTAATATCATGATATTAATATTATGATATATGCACTTAAGTCCGTGACCAAAAATAACTCTAAAATCATAATCTATCTATTTGTCTTTGTCAAAATACAACTCGTTATTATTCTATTGACCGTAGTCACGAGCAAAATTCACTGTTGAATGGACAAGTAGAGCGTACCTAGGTAGGTTCATTTCGCTAGTGGCGCTCCTATAAAATGCAAGCGAACTGGCTCCGCTGTGGGCTCAAGGCCGCAGCTGATAAATACTATATTCAGCTCATTCAAAACGGCTCGGTCGTGCCACGTTCTATTGGCATTCACGCTGACAATTAATACAAAAACAACTCCCATCGCAATTGAAGTCGTCATTTCAGTAACAAACGAATAATTGATTTAATCATCGGTCGATTTCATCTAGTTCAGATAATAATCATGTGCATGTATCTACACAATTAACTTCAGACCCGTCGCAACTACGCCATTGTCAGATTACTTCTCAGGCGTTGCAACGAAGGTGGGTGAAGTATAAAAACGCAATGAATACAAATTCTACCTGAACACAAAGCAACCTACATTGTTGTTCCACTTTATTATCTGTTTAGGCTACAGCTCGTTTACTACGAAGTACGCATATCGTCCAGAAATGAAGCATTAATTCGAGGGGGACGTCATCACGGAACACCCAAAGTGACCGAACTGCATTCTGAGATCGTAGTATGTAACGTGAGTCATCGTGTGAGCTCGCTCTTGGCACAGGGCTTCAAATAATAATACTATTAACATATGACCTGTGCATGGTCCAACCTGATCAGATTAACGGTGCAGTTAACGGGCTGTGGATGTCGCATCACTGATACCCCCAATGATACACAAATTGATGGGCACAAGGCCGTCGTTTCGAAACTCGTGAAATCTCATTATGTTCATACGGAACCGTGACACTGTAGAATACCTCGAAAGTTGATTTATTACATAAATGCTTAATTACACCAATTTGCATATCTCATAAATACAATCTCATGTAGGCACTAATTTTCGGTTGTCCAATAAGCCCGAAAATGTAAAGTAATAAAACACTGACAACAAATTTGCATATTCCGAAGATGTATCAATTCGAAACTATCTGTCCCGATTAAGCCTTAATTGAAATGTAATTTGATATGTCACTGTCTTGTTAAGATTAATATTCACGTTTTATCAGAAAATTTAATAAAATTTATCGGTTCATTGATAATGTTACGACTTTTCAACATGCGTTAGAGTCGTACAATACGTACAATACAGTTCTTTAACTCAGAAATTTGTTCTGAAAATAGACCAGCACGGGTGTTTTTCATGGACAACTTGATTAACGTTTTGAGCTCGCCGTCTATTTGGTAAAAATAACGGAAATAATAAGAATTTCAAGATGCAGATCAGAATAATCTAGATCTAATAGGATCATAAATCTTGACGTGCTATAAATTAAATTTAGGATACCTAAAGAATCTAGCTCAAGTATGTTAAATGTCAAAACGGAAACGAGGACAACAGGAGAGGCAAGCTATATGAACGTTCACGTAAATATATCACTGAAATTTGTCTTGAAATTATCTTTGAAGAATAAAACGTTCACATAAAAATGACATACTGACATACAAATATTCCGAGGCAACCTCGTGCTCACGTCAAATGTCCCTGAGACAACACACGTGACCTAGAATGTGAAAATAATCTAGCATCACCTTGCATCGCCCACCACGGCCGGCTTGCAGCTAAAATAACGAGGCAGGTGTACCGCGAAGTGTGCTATTTAGAAACTACTACATATCTTCGTCCGAACTCATTAACAAGAAGGAAAGGTTAACATTTCCAAGGCTACTCCAACGAGCATATCAGTTCCGGATGTTGTGAGCAGATAGTGTTACACAAAACCTGTTTTGTCATTACTGCCGACCCAAATTTCTCTCAAGGTTGCTTACTTAATAGATAAAAAGTAAAACATGACCCCACATATTTTTTCAAGTCCTAAATTTAGAGGACAACAATATTTTAACTACACAAAAAGTACCGATCGGTAAATTTGGAGGCATTAAACGAGACGACGACTTTTATACTTCGATGGGCATAATCACAGCTGTTGACTTATGGTTATGACCGGAACACGGAATTCGAAGACAAGGTATTGAGTACGTTGTATTTAGTACGAACAGACCTCTTTCTCCTTCGCAATTTAAGTGTAGTAAACTTTGCAAATGCCATCAATTAAGTTTTATTTATGCATCGTTATCAGGAACATAAATATAATTGGAATAAAGTAATCTTTTAATTTATGTTCACATTCCGAATACTAATGTAACTTATTCTAATTATACATACATAGAAAGCGGAATTAATAAATGAGGAAAATATGGCACGATTTCCCATGATCCTATTAAAGCTGATTTAAGTTTTTTTTCTATTTAGTAACGTTACTTAAATAAACACTGAAACTTTTCTTATTTTCGTGAAAAGTGGATAATATTATCAAGGCTTAGGAATAACTGGATACAGGTCTGACGAATGTTTGACCAGACCTATGGAATGTATAGAATGTTGCTGGAATGCCATTAATTAATAAATTATAAAACGAAATGCACAAATGCGTAGAAACTAGTAAACATTTTAATGTAATACATAACATGGTACAAGAAATATCGACATGTACTGGATGAGATGTTACACAAGAGTTGCTCCACCAAGTTCTCATCCAGTTTTTATCGCTTTGCCGAGCGTGGAAGATGGAGGTAGATTACTCTAAATTTTACGTCTGTTGTTTACGCGTAAACGAATCTATTTTTTGGCATACCAGTTCTTTGGCGTGTGAACACCGTTATGTCACACGGCCTTTATTTGTCTTTTACACGCGTACCTATAATAACAATATGTCAAATACGTCGTGATTTACACGAAATTTATATACAGTGCCAAAGTCAAATAATTTGAAAGATGGTTTGACGGATAAACTGCTTTTGGCAACGCCCTAGTCACTAAACCTTCGTACGATATTCCAAAGGTTCGTCCAGAACTAATATTTATTAAGCAGAACTTATTACGTGTTGGAAATTTTACACTGATATTTAAATTTAATTTTCCACAGCAAGGTCCGCACCGCTGATTACGGGATTATCGTCAAGCAACATCTACGTAGTGTTCCAAATTTAATAATGTTATTATTCATAGTTTTTATAACTGTTTATATATTCGAAGATTAAAAAATCTAAAATCTGTACTCGTGTTAAATAAGTGTACCGTTAACCCATTATTGTCCCACTGCTGGTCACGGGTCTTCTCTCATTGAGAGTTTCAGGCCATAGTTCATTGGCAAAGTGCGAATTGGTGCTTCACACACCTTGGAGAACTTTTCAAAGAACTCTCAGGTGTGTAGGTTTCCTCACGATGTTTTTCTTCGCCGTAAAGCAGTAATAATTAACTTCTAATAATAAATAAGTATGATTTAATTTTAAATGTAAGATGCTTGCTATCTAACTTAGTTTTTTGCTGATTAAAGTCTAACAATTACGTTACACTCATAGAGCAAGCGTACATAATTTGTTTACATTTTGTAGAAGTCCATCATTATAACATGTATTAAATTATAAAGCGACGATGAAAGTATCGAAATTGGAACTTGTTTAGAAAGTCGTTAAAGATGTTATTATGTTATTAAAGTATTAATTGCTTACTATAAATATATTCGGTTCCGCGACGTGATCTCGGTAAGGGTAACCCGATGAATTATTTAACAGAGAAACGATCATCAGTAAATTTACGTATGTGACAGGTGTAGAGATTAGCTTTCCATTCATTTTGTTAAATAGGAATACTGGTATGTGGTTTTAAGTGTCGAAAATAACATATCACATGTTTTACATGTGGTATGTTATTTTCGACACTTTAAAAAAACAGGTTCTAATATTTAAACCACACGAGACGAATAAGAAAATAAGTGCATAAGGAAATACGTGTGTATATTTCAAGCACAATCATTTTAGATAATAATTAGATAGATACAAGATAGATAATTAGAATATGATGATGATATACCTATATTCTAAATATTTAGAAGGTATAGAAGGCGATATATCATATAACCAAATTTAGAAATCAATAAGAAAATTTTAGGAGTATAACTTGAATTGGGAGTGAAAATTCTAACATTGTTATGAGCATTATATCATAATATTGTTTTAAGTAGACAGCGTTGTTTAAAAAGGGCATGTTCCAATAAATTACAGTAAATACTGAGTACGTTTAATCTTGTCTATGTCGATATTATTGTGCATTCATTGACATTTGTGAATGAATCGACGTATCTCAGCAGTGTTATTGTGGAATAAGGAATAGTCAACAAAAGCAGCATGTTATTACAATCAATGAATATTCTGATTGATCGCTTCGGCAGAAACGATGACAGTGTGTCCAAATTGGTGGTAAACTAACGGTATTCTGATAATTAGAACAAAGTAGCCGCCTACTGACACTTGTTAATGAATATATGACTGAGCATGTGATCGTATTTAAATATATTTATTTCTCATTACGATAAGAAATAGATAAGAAAACAGAAAAAAATAACAAGTAAACTTTTTAGATCTAGTAGTAAATGTGGTAGTCAACCTGACTATTTTAGGAGTTCGTTGTTCTAAATTTATCTGACAAATAAAAAATTTGATAGACAGTGAAATTATTTGAGCAAATTATAACTTTCATATGCTTTAGAAACAAAAATTTAAAACTGAACATTTCTAAATTTTAGAACTTGAATTCGAAAACTAAACTCGATTCGAAAACGTACATCACATTTTCGAATTCACAGTAAATTTATTTTCCTTTATGGCACTTATTAGGCAATAAAGAGTTAAGTAGGCTATTACGAAGTTATTAAACCAATATTTCCTCATGCAAACATATGTTTCGGCTGTGTTTGCTCAATTGAGATCCGATTAATGGTGGGTTTGTACGCATTCAACGCACACGCGCGTAAGTGGTGGGAATGCTAATAGGTGACAAACTGACACACCTGCAAAGGTGTTTCGATTTGGTCCAGTGCCAATTCGCCCACTATCATTTCGATAAACAATAACGTAACCGTTACTCGAATTATATTTTGATACATTCGGTAAACACAGACAGACAGACCGGTCTGAGGTGTGTCTGAAAGAAGTACGCAATCTTGATAATGATTAGTGATAGCAAAGATCAACGACCGAGTATATTGATATAAGCTCATTTCAAAACTCTTACGTAAACATTGCAATCCTTGAAAAGTCGTTTCTGCGGGTATAAAGTGTCGTAGAGATGAGCGAGCAATTTGCAGGTCGACGTTAACCAATAATACATGGAAATCAACTCACACTCTAATGTAAGATGTGTCATATTCGTGTCCAGTGAAATGTTAACTGTCGCGTGTGTCAATACCTGGAACAAGAAATATTTAGCGTAATTATTTGTTGCGATAACTTACAAACATAATACAATAATCTGTAATTCCATTAATAACAAAGCGACTGCGCAAAGTTTTAAGAGAATTTCAGTAAACGCGATGGAAACAGATAAAAATATCTCGATGAAAATATATATTTGAACAGAGATAGGCAGCGATTCGTCTAGTGGGCGTGGAAATCCGGAGTCTGGGATATTTTCATCTCCCGAAGGCTATTAGTGTGGTAGAGAAACATCCGCAACATGCGTCTGCGAAGATTCGAGAAGAATCAAATATCATCAGTTTAAAGTAATTTATGAATACTTGAATGAAATACAATAGTTAGCGCTGGTGGTAAAAGGTTTACGACATTATCATTATCATCTAGAAGCTAAAAATTCTATCGTGATTAATCAGAGCACTGATACGTTTAACTATAAATAGTACTCAGGAATAAGTCTCAAGTTTGACTAATCGATTTTAATCAAGTTTGACCTATTTCTCTTAAAAAATTGATCGTATCAACATATTAACAGTATATATTTTTTTGTTCACCGTCTGAAAATAGAAGACAATTTTTCTGACGCTACATTAAAATGTTGGGCCATTAATTATTGTATTCGTTGTAACTAGATCACTCGTTCCTCATCCTTAGTGAGATGTTATATGATGCTTAAATTAACTTCATCATGGGTTTTACTGCACTGGTTCAAATACATCGATTGCTCAGATTTTTTAAACACGTCAGTAGTAAACCTACTTTCCGCCCACAGGGATTTGCCATCATTCTATAAATAAGGTTAATGATTAATCTTTCGCAATACACTGAATCGGAATCTGTGTAAATACTTCCTTAAATAAACAATGACGTAATAACACCGCCAAATAAAACAAATATTCGGCGGTATTTGGAGGAATGTTTGTGCTTTCGAGTATTTTACAGAAAAGGTCTGGTTTCATCTTACTAAACCTTCATTTTAATTATCTGGTCTCCTATTGCACTTTGAGATTGACACAAGAGCAGCACTTGACCAATAGTATACTAGTGTTACGACTATAAAAAGTTCTGTCATCAAGTTGATTTTGGAATATTGGCCTCTTCTAGTATTCGAGGTAGATTTATATTGTAATGCAGAAACTGATTTTAACACTGTATTGGATGGCTTTCTTACGTAATCAGAGGTCTAAATCTCAATTAACCGGTGAAATTACTCCGTCTGCTTAAAAGTTTTGCTAAATAAACATTTATTTGGGTAGTTCTTCCAAAAACGTTAAAGTTTCCTTACAGTAACTACCCAGATTTATTCGCCAGTACCAACTGATATGCAATAAGTCTTATTCAACGAAGTCTAAAGTATTTCATAATTAAAACATCCCATTGTTTTCACGTTAATGGCAAACCAAGTCGTGCCGAGCTGTGGAAAGCAATTCCCTCTTGTATACATCACGAATGAGATGTTTTGTATTATGACAGTTTCACTTTTGCTTATTTACTTGTACAGTAATTATGTTCTGACTTATGATCATATTTTATATGATATGTCATGCTTGGTCATTATCATTTTATTGATTATGTCTTATTAAGGAATCTCAAAAATCTTTCTTTAAAAACAATGCTCTATTATCTTTTTGTTCCAAATGACAAATTGACATTTTGGGTTTATTTGTCATCTATATCTGTGTCTACTTGATGCAATATTGCGTTACAACTAACATTTATTTAGTATCCAAGTATTATTTATTATAAATCTATTTTTATATCGAATTTAGCATCGATCTGAAATGTCGCCCGCTCTTTCGGTCTAGACGGAATCTGAAAGCTTTTTAAAGTTCAACGACTTCTTCAATAAAAATAACGTGTGTAAGCTTTGCAATTATTTAGAATAACGATTCAATAACGTAAGCGATGTTTTGGACATCTTGCCAAATGGAGGTTAATTTACAATTTAACTATAGTGCTTAAGCAGTTGAAAGTAAATTTAAAACAATCTTGGAAAGGTTACCTAAAGGTTAAAAGAAAAACAAAGTGATTAAACCGTGAAAATATCTATTCGTGATAAAACGTTGAGATTCTTTTGTCGTGTATAATTTGTTAGACACACGATGCAATAAGGTTTTAGGATCAAGATTAAAGATTGTTTATTTGATTACAAGATTTAAATTCACTGAAATTATATTTGTGACATTTTTATACCTGTTATGAGTGCTATTGCCGGTATAAGTTTTTTGACATCTATTATTTTTGATTGGTAGCTGACTGATATTATGAGCTTATACAGTATTATCTACATTTACTATAATATTATTGATATCTTCTAAACATTCAATTATAATGATACGTATTTCGTATTAAAGTTTATTATGTATGGCGCTTTAAATTCTTTCCCTTGACTTATTTCTAATTTACTACCGGACTGGAATACAATCACAACTGAGATTATCCGGCAAAAAACTCTTGGTATCTTCTTTGTTTTTTTTTTTTTTAATTATTGCAAGAAAAATGAGGAAGATATTTTAATAGCGCCTTGAGAACAATGTAATTGTAAGTAGTTATGCGTTTTAATTGTCAACCATCCATGGACTGCGTGACCAGTTAACATTAGATGCCGTACGGTCGTATGCTGCCTTTATTACTTGAGACAAGAAAACCTTTTGCATTTACAATTTACTTTCGAGGTATTCTTAAGTATATATCTGTACAAATTTTATTATAAGTCGATATATCTTCCAGCGGTTTTTTAAACAGTCAAATTCTTTAACTTAATTTAAAACATATTATTTTTTGGCTGTCTGACTAGCTCACCTTGTAGTTCGATTTTGGATTTCCAGTACATCTTCTCTTTATCTCTAACACATATTATATATATCCATATCCAATATATATATCCAATGTCATTTTTTATCAATCTAAAACTGTTCTTTTTATTGTTAAACATGTAAACAAAGCTTTTATAAAGGACGATGTTTTGTTTATGAGAAATGTAACGAGATGAAC
>DWLI01004030.1:0-11230 GCA_018249915.1 Cecropterus dorantes dorantes
TTCGATTCCCGGCCAGACAGACATCTGATTGATGAATTTAGATTTCTGTTCTGGGTCTGGGTGTTTGTGTATTCGTCATTGTGTGTCCATGGTACCCGCGACACAGGAGAAAATCCTAGTGCGGGGCTATGAGTGTAGAAAGCTTGATATAGAGCCTGGTTAGACAGCCGGACGAACAGACAGCGCAGTCTTAGAGATAGGCTCCCGTTTTATCCTTTGTAACGGATACGGAACCCTACAAATTACATTATCCCATTTAAACTATTACGAAATCCAGATCGGTTCATGATTCAAACTAAACATCTGAGCCAGTTTACTTGTTTGTTGACATTTGTGGACAGTCAACACTGTGGGCGTTATGGCATGAACAAGGTAACCGGTTTATACGAAATTCCGTCATCGCTACAAAAGTTATATGAACAATGTCTTTGTACGTTCTGCTTTTGTAAGATAGTGTATTTTTTTATCTAATTGAAACCAATCACAAAAATGTTACCATATTTAAAATAGTAAAAAACGTGGTCGTCACGCAAGCTATAACGAAATTAATGGTCATTGAAAAAAAAATTGACATCAACAAGTAAATACGGAATTAAATAAATACAAACAGACAGTTTCGTAGCATAGCACCAGTACAAAGATACTCCGTGTAGCAACAAGGAAGTACCCATACAATCAACAAGTGAGGCGCCAACAGAGTGATAATGACGGCATGCAGTTTAGCGTCACAATATGTTACTAATATTATATATGCGAAAGTTTGTGAGGACGTATGTGTGTTTGTTACCTTTTCACACAATGACTATAGATTGAATTTAGATAAAATATGACACACAGATAGTCTATGGCCTGGATTAACACAAAGGATAGTTTTTACCGTAGTACGTTACCCAAGCGAGCGGAGCTGCGGGGAAAAGCTAGTCATGTTAAACTAGAACACAATTGAATCTGTTCAAACTATTATAAACGCATAATAGACCCGAAGCAATCTTAGAAAATACGGGAAAGTTAATTTGTTGAAATAGGGATGACACTTGCCGAGGAAGCACGAAAGCCTTCTCGCTAGTTAACGACTTAACGCCGGCAGCTATCAATGTGTTCACACGCTGCACCGTTTAATAACTATGTGGCTAGTATGCATGAAATAAAGTGCGTTAAGGAAATTTATGTTTGAAAAATAAATGTACGTAAAAAAAATTCAACTTAACGTAAGATCCTTAAATATTCACAAGTAAAGATAATGTTGCTACTACGACTGTTTAACATTTTATAATAATTTTGTCACAGCTTTTGGTTCTGTAGAACATCTCACATTGAAAAATAAACCGAATCAAACAGAAACTCCATATTTTTAATTAAAAATCGAAAAAATAAACAAGTGCACATATTTTAATAAAGATCTTATAAAATTTTAAATATACAGGTACATAAGTGCTTATTTTTGACGATCATAAATTGTTTACCTTGTTTGCCTTATTATCTTAACTATCCGGAGCATGAATCGATATATACTTGGCCGACTTTAAACAAAACCAACACAGAAACTTATTTCAAAATACACAAAGTTTTGCTTTTTAGAAAGTCCTATATAGTTTTACGTAAATAAGTCGATTCATTGTATAATACAACGAAATACAATCTCCTTTACTTTAACATTTACCTAAAATGAAATTAATTTGAAATTTGGGCGAAATTGAAGTGATTTTGCGCATTCATCAAAATAAACTAAGCATAATATGGCACGGTAATAGATCTTACGTCATTAATATAGTCGCAGGCCGGCATGTGGGTTCGCGTGTACGAATCAAATCGAGCGTAAAATGCGTCCGCGCGTCCGAACGAGCTGACTTGCGCCATTCACTTTCACGTCTCGCGTAGCGCGCTGCCACGCCGGTTGTACGGAAAGTAGGCTGCAAACAATGCCTCTACACCAGTTTCTCTCTTGAGAAACAAACTCCATTAGTTATTGTATGTGACTGTGTGACTCTTATCAGCGTCAGCAGTCCCTCCTGTTGCGGAAAAATAAGCTCTCTTCAAATTGTCTTACTCGTTTTTACCCGTTTACATGTGACATGTCCAATTGCACGCTAATTTGCTTCACCTTTTTCAACTTAACTGCATTTAACTTAAAGCTAAAAGTCTATAGATCTTTTACGCATTGACTAATTCAAGAAATCTTACTATGTCAATGAAGGACTGCTGAGTGTGTCAATAGTTTTTGTACGTGCATCAGGTATAAGTTTCACTTTGGTAATATGGTAAGATAAGTTAACGTCCTCTACGCAAAACATAAAAGATACCTATTTTGAACCACTACTGTTATCAATTTAGTTATAGCTACATTGTTGTTATCTTCTTACAATGTTACGTTGGTAATTTTTGACATAGTTTTATCAAAGAAGCTGTGTTTTATATTATCATCTCAGAGGGCATATTGATAAATATATGCATAGAATCATATTTAACTTATTTTTTAAAGAATACTAATTTGTATTGAAGGACAAACTTGATATTATTTTACTTATATTGAATAATGATAGTTATGATAATGGCCAATTGAAAAATAATACGCCCTTTACATATCACTGGAGTAATTCTTATTAGTTACATACTAATGACTAGCTGTACCCAGCAGTCTCATCTGTATTTAAAACTCAACTCCCTACTCTAGTTAACAGAATAAACCATGTAAAGCATCGTTAGAAATGTTACTTATTACTTTAAAAATTTAATAACTTGTGTTCGAGTAGATATATTTTAATGAAATCTAAACTAAATGTTATCTCATCATACGGACGATAATTTCTTAAATTAAGTTGACTAGTATTGACTTGTTTTGGTTGATACAATTTCGCACACGCACATAGACAAACTACATACGAGTATATTCCATTTTATCTAATTCAATCCTCCAAGCTATTTTTTGATAGTTAACCGTAAGTTAAGTAAAAACGAGTAAATAAGATAAACTTTCACTTTGACTGTTAGTATTTATAGATACTTTAATAAACATATTTGTCTATCGTGATACTCATTTCACATTACAATTATTCAATACTTCATAAACCGTAGAGGTGTTTCTCTCATTTAAGAACAGAATGCTGATTAACTTTAAACAGCTGTTTAAGATTTACTTTCATTATTCCGTTTTACACAACGCCGCAATTAGTCAACATATGCATATAAATGCAACAGTAACTTATAGTACCGCATACAATTATTGTTTTTAAAGACGCGTTTTAATGACATTGCAGATTTATCTTTTGTTTTTAATTATATCCGGAATATAAGGCCCCGATAGAATTAAAACAGGATATGTGGGGCGTAAACTTGTGGGCTTTCTATTTTTAATTTAGTGAGTCATTATTATATTTATTTATGTGAGGGCATATGGTAATAGATGACGTCATATATTATTCAACTAATTTTATTATTACCTTAGGTATCAGAATTTTCATTAATAACAGGGTTATCAGATCATATGTTTTTTTTCCTTTAATACGTACTAACTCATACCCGCTGTTTTATCCGTATTTAAAAAATATGGGTGGAAGCAGATGGATTTTAACAAAACAAAAATTTAATGTTAAATTAATGTAAGCAGGCACGTTGTTTTATCTCGACAATTGCGAACAAAATTAAGATGCGGACTTTAAATAAAGTTCAGTAGTTTAGGTTTGGTTCGATTACAAAGACCCAGACCAACAAACAGCTGTTTAATTCTTATTTATGTATATTTAGAGATATACATGATGTAGTGCTTACTTGAGAACAATATGTTGTGTTAACTTTAAAAACTCAAATACGTCAAGAAAACTTCATATTTAAAATTTTAATTATTACCTACTCCAATAGTGAATGGAGTAACGACAAAAACTCAATTTGTTGAAGGTCACTCAAACTCGTTAAGAATGATATCTACTTAAAAACAACTAACAAAACAGAGAAAATAAATGTATTTGATGGATACATTTTTATATCCGTGAAGATTGTGTAAAGGTTCCATAATTTCTCTTTTAAATGAGCTGAATGTGATCAACAACAGTGCGTGGCCGTGAGCGGTGAATGTAGGCAGGTATGTTTTATCTCGACAATTGCGAACAAAATTACATCAGTATTTTCGATAATAATCGATTGAAACGAGTAGCAGCTGGATCGTTGTACGGTACCAGTAGTAACGCTAGCGGGACACAACTGTTTCATAGCGGAATTGCCAGCACAATTGTTGAATCGACACTCCACATAAGGAGTACGGAACAAATTGGAATAAAGTAATGACACTATGTAACTGAATGAAACGGGACCTTTGTTTGCAATTTATGTAGGTTTTATTACTTCCTATGTTTAAAAAGTCAGTGCTAGCATGGTTTTCAATGCGACCTTCACCGAAGATACCTTGTGAAAGGTTTTCAATTGCTAGAAATGAAAGTTACGTAAAATATAAAGTTCTGTTGAAATAGCTATAACCAATGTTGATTTAAAGGTACTCCGCTTATGGTATTCTAACAGTTCTCTTCATAGTGAGATTCTACCCCAAGGAACGACATTTGATGTATAGGACGGGTTTAAGGTTGTCAATATTCCTTACAAAGAAATAAACGACATAAGACCAATTAAATAAGAATGGCCTCTTAGATAACGGACTCGGACTGTCAGTGCTACGGATGAAATTGATTTATTTTTTCTTAAGTGAAAACCGCTTCTTAACTGCTTTTTGCCCTTTTACGCTATACAATCTAATTTCCGTCGTCACTTTGTAACTTATTGTTCTTTACATCAGTAGGATAGTTGTGCGTAACGTCGATGCCGTTCTCTTTATGACAGTTTTCTTGAAAAGTCATCTCAACTTCATTGACCTTATAATGATACTTAGCACAAGAACATTTTACACCATATCGATGAATCACAAATTACGAAACTCTTATACGTTTGTAAACTTTTATTTACTGTTGCAATACCTTAATTTCGAAAATAATGAAAACATATCTATACCTAAGTGTCTAAATACAAATATTTGTCGTTGTAACTTTAATCAGCAACCGAATTTAGGTAACAGAATGACTAGATGACGTTTGAATGGAAGGAAATGACTACGTTATTTTTTTTATAATCTGCCGAACTTACTGGTAAATTTCTGTTTCAATGCTCATGAATGACCGGACACTCGATCGAAGCTGACGATGCGCCGTTTTGAAATGTTCCGAAAATGATCAGTCATTTATATCTGACAAATAAATCTTTTAGACATAAGGCGATGGTTGACTGCGGCCGGCAAATCGTGCGTGTTCCGATGACGATATCATCTACTAAAGGAGAAAGAGCGGTTCATGTATACCCAAGTTCCGGTGACGGCAACGGACGCCGACGGCGCGCCCGTTCGCGTCCAGAATAATCAAGCAGCCTTCTCAGCTATCTACTAATATTATATATTCATTTACCAGTAATATGTTCAAGATCGTGACTACCATGACCATAGAACCACGAAATACTTAAAAGGTCTCAGGAGAAACGAGGCAAGTTCAAAAATGGTTAATTATATTCGATGTATTAAAGATTTCTTATTTATTCTTGTGGCCGAAGTTATTAGCTACGGCAAATGAAAACTTTCTAAAGATCTAATCACCTTTCACACTTTTTATTCCAAAGAAAAGCACTACAACTTGGCTTTTGATTCGGCGATTCGGTAATATCAAAATAATATCTTTGATGATTTTCCCAACCTTTATCAGCATTCTTATAGGTATTTGCCAAACTTTGCAAAGCAGTTTTAACTTTTTTGGCCAGTAGGTGCGGTAGTTATATTTTTTTATTTACAAATAAGTATGATTATAGGATAGGTGTTTCTTTAGTCGTGATAATCGCACATTACTTCTTTTCAGAAATTTTGGCAACCTATGATTAGCTTACAAGTAGCTTTTATTCACAAATATGAAGCGTTTACTGAGCATTAGTTCCTGCTATGCAGACAATAGCCTATAAAATGTGCATAATTACAATAAATTATAGTTTCAATTGACGTACGC
The DNA here is from genome assembly GCA_018249915.1 of Cecropterus dorantes dorantes. Lineage (NCBI taxonomy): Eukaryota > Metazoa > Arthropoda > Insecta > Lepidoptera > Hesperiidae > Cecropterus > Cecropterus dorantes. Next base: position 6,024 of record DWLI01004030.1, read on the forward strand.
TAGTCAGGTAGTTAGAAATTACCGGTAGACTCTAATAAGTACGCAATATATCGCTTTCTTACAAACAGTGTTGTAAAATCTATGATTAATAAGAACTCCAGTAAATTCCACTCGTATTTGGTCATATAGAGTTAGAGGAAAAAGTTTTCTATGCTCATTACTAAGTCTATGAAGACTCCCCATTGCACATACATATACGTGTATGTATCTTTTACAATATAAGATTGAAGTAGTGTGGTTCTACCTCATGGAAAGTGCTGCCTATGGGCATATTTTACCAACTTTATAAAAGGGTTCTATCAGAAGTCAGTCACAGCTGCTACTGTTTAAGTCTAAAGTCTTACTGAAGTGAGTCAACAAGCATACCACCACCAAAACGCAAGAACTGTTTAATACTAGAAATGGATGTAAGGTTGCACTTCCGCGGTCAAAAAATACTCATGAAATTTATAGTAAAAAAATACCAACTACTGTTATTTAAATACTAGATCCCATACAATATTTGCATATAATGCTGTGAACATAAAACAGTTAAATTTTAACGTTAACATGATTGATTACAAAAAATATATAATCTTGTAGAATATAAGTCCTATATATTAAGAATTAATTGTCTTATTTACACAAGAACAAATACACTGAGAGTTTTATCAATGTGTCATACCTGTTTATATTATAATGGGCATGAGTCAGACCTCGTGTAAATTTAACCATATACGGCCAAGTTTAACTAAGTAATTAAAAAACCTAACTAATTGTTAAGGTATAGAGTGTGGGAAACTAATGCTCCCGCTTATTGGTGATAAATATAGCAAGCAATAACGTTTACAGGATAATATGTATACGAGCGCATAGAAGAATATATCCATCATTGTTCAACTGCTGGACACTGGTCTCCGGTAGGGATATTATGGATAAGAAATTTCGGATCTTAATTCATATACGTATACCTATAGGAATTATATTATACCGGATTCGAATACTGTGACGGATATGTAATTATTTCGAAATTATCGTTAGTTTCGGATAGTTTCGGTTAAAGCTATTATATTTTTAAGAAATTTTAAACGTAAAACACAAATAAGTAGGTAATAATTCTATGTTATCATTCGATATTACAATCATTCATATCGGGCTGTAAGCGAAATTCTTATATCCCATACGGTTAACGTTACGGATTATTTTTTATGCCGGATATCCGATAGTTTCTGTTACGGTTACGGAGCTCCCTAACATCCCTGGTCTATATAAGTATATATGTTCTATATAGTATAAAGAGAAGGGTTTAGGCCAAACTTCACCACGCTAGTCAAGTGCGGATTGGTAGACTTCATATACGTTTAAGATATTTATTTACAGATGTCTTACTTTTCCTTTATTCACCGTTACAGCAAGTGATAATTATTTTCAAATACGCTCATAACGTGAGAGACCGAATTTAAAACCCATTATATTATCACACCTTTGAATACATGTTATAATTATAATATAATATTTAATCACAATTAACTAGATGTCATGTCTAACTAATTAATTAGACGCTGAAATCTGTATGTATGATGACAGGTAAAATCAAGAATGCCACATCGACAGTTTAATACGTAAAAAGTAATAAGGAATAAATCTAATGTATGTAGTCATAGTCATTCAATATTTTTATGACCAGGGAAAGTAATAATCATCATTCCTATCAAATTACTGTGCACAGGTGCTCTTGCAGTAAAAAATCTCCACGCTTTGTAAATAATATGTTTGTTAATTTATCTAGGGAAAGTTAGCGGTGCTTGAATATAGAAATGGAGGTCTTCAAATCAAAGATTTGAATACTTAGAAGTGTCTGTACACTCGGGTTGTGATATCTTTGGACTAATTGCTTAGTAAAAGTATTAAATTTAAATAAATTTATAGTATTAGTATAATTACAGTGCAAAATGATTTGTCCTAAACTCTAAAAAAACATAAATATAGCACATTTACTTTGTTGTGTGATTTAACACAAGTCTAAATTATTTACTTTTTTAACAAACTAATCTATGAAATTTCTAAAGGAAAAAAATAACTAAGGACTTTATACATAATTAGAGTATCTATACATAAATAGACATGAACAAGTCAGTTCTGTATCCGTCATTTTGTTTATGAACCGATTTCTTATTTTCAGTAATCATCATATATCATAGTCTTTATTTTCAAAATATGTAAATTTACTTTGACGCATGCAAAATCATAACACTGTTTAACAAATAAATTGACAAATTTACAAATTAACCCTCAAACTTTTTAAAGTTATGAAAAAGTTTGTTATCAATTTAAAATTTCAAAACCTTTTCAATTCATTTATTTTTTATATTTGTGATACTGGTCATATTAAACAGTGATATGAAACACGTCTGTAAACAAACCATGTAAAATCCTTGATCATTAACCAATTCCGGTTGTCACTAGAATGAGTAAAACAGATGTGCATACTGTAACAGGCTCTGTTCTCTTGGCGCATTATAATTATGTTGTATGTCACTGACAATGCCTTGTTAAAGGTCCTTGAATGCATAGTTAAGAATCATCAACTAACATCTGATTGACGATAAGGCCTGAATCACATTTTAAACCTACAACAAATTGCTTCTATACCGTAATAGGAATCAATTTTCAAAGTAGTGCACCGGGATAAATCACGTTTCAGTAGAATTCGAAGTCAGTTAACAGTATTGGTGTTACACATCTAGCATCTACCGTATTAGCTTCTACCGGTTGTACGAGTATACTTTATACATTTTAGAGTCAATTTATACAGCCGTTGATACACATTTTATCTTTAATTTTTTATACATTTCTTTTCCACAAATTTTACAACCTTGAGCAGAAGTACTAAAAATATTACGAAACATTCAATTTACCTATTGACCATTTTAAAAGTAATAAAGTATTAAATAACATAACGAAGTGTCAATATTTAATGCAAAAAATTGCCTTTACTCTATGAATGAATACGAAAATGATAAAAATATATTTTATTCAGAATCATATTCTTGGTTATAATATTTATAAATTCCATTACCACATTTATTTTGCTATTATAATACTAAGTATTATATTATCCCAATTAAAAAGTAGACCAACCATATTATTGTTCAAGAAATACAGAACATAAAAAATATATTCTTGTCATTTTTCTATTGATTATATCTCACGTACCGTACGGAATATATAAACGTACGTAAGCACTATATTTAGATGCAACCGTCTATCACAATTGCGCTCAACCAAGACCTACGGGACCTTTAATAAAAAGTAACATTTATTTGAAATTTCTCACGAGAGATTGATGAGTTGCGCGTGAGAGTGTGGGATGGATTGTAGTATTATAGTGGTATGGAATGACATAACGGGGCGGTCGTTCGAGCGGCCACGGTCCGCGACAGGTGCGCTTAATGGTGACAGCGTACCGTCAGCTGCGGTGTGGTGGCCATAGCGTTACTCACTGCTAAATTATCCTGGAAGCGTGTTTTCGTAATTTAAGTGTCATATTTTAAAGCGTGAGAACTTATTAATGATACGGCTTGAAGGACCATCGTAATGGAAAATTATACGAAAGAGGAATATCTGTAGCAATTATAAAACAAAAATATGCTTTCGACCAACATGGTTGTAAGTGGTTGTAAAAACAGTTACGTGATGAGAAAGTAACCTTAAACCTGAATTTTTGACATTATACGTTATGGTAGATGACCATACTGCATATTTCCTTCATTAAGGCTGCTACTCGTTTTGTAGATTTGAATTATAATTACTCATAATGACTGATACCTCTACGCCGACAAGTAAACTGCCTAACAATAAGGAAATTAGTAGGCATGTAATTCATATGAATTAGAAACTTTGTGCCTTTTACCAGCCAAAACAATGGCTGGTAAAATAAAACACACAAAATATGTAGCACATCTTATTTTCGAGTTTATTAAAATCGAGTTAGTTCAAACACAATCATTTTTTTAATCGTTTATCAGTCATAAAATTACAAATATTATATAGGCAGTAGCACATTTACATACAAACTCAAATGAAACCCATTTTTATGCATAATATTATTATATATCATTACATTTTGTAGAACTCGTCATTCATTCGTAGAAAAGGTTACTTAAAATTCACACCTAAATTAGACTTGTCTGTAATGATTATTAAGATTAATAAATTCATTTTGGGAGTTATCAAATTAACATCATGTAAAATCGCAATGGTATCAATTCTCAACAAGACGGAGAATAATGGGTATGTCGAAATGTTAAAAGAAAACCTTCTTGATCGGTGGTTGATTACAATTAACCTCTTTGTGGGAATAGATTGCATTAAGAACAAAGGGGCCTTGGAGTATTTGTTTAGCGGCGCCACGCTCGGCAACCTCCAGCAGGTACTTACACGTGGCTTTATTCGGTGGTGAATACGATTTTACCCATTCAGTGCCGTATGAATACGTCGATTTAGAATGCTTGAATGTAAGAACCGTAACTTATTATGTGTATGTTAATAGAATTTTATCGGTATAGTTAAATCTAAGCTGAAACAAATTTAATGTTCTTCTCATTTACAATGTAGTTAGGGATCGTTTACATATTCTTGTATTAACTAGATGTCATACTTAAAGACTTTTTGAGAAATTTAACATCTTTCAAACTCCACATTAATTCTTTGACCGTACGCGAACTACTTACGAGACTGATTTCTATTTTCTTAAGCTCGTCATACGAAACAAGGTAAAATAAAATCGTAGCATATTTCCTAAGTATGAACGTGGCAATTACTATGCAGCCGTTTACGCCAGCACGACTCTACCTCTCCTTAGAAACGCACCTACACGTTTCACTTCTAACACCTTTAAATGTTTGAGAATGTCTCCTTTATTATGGAAATATCAATATTATGATATACAAAAAAAGATATTATATTAAGAACATAATTCAGCGATTACGTAATATATTTAAAAATATAATCTGTCTGATCTGAAAAGGTACAATACTTCCGGAAACTTGTGGCGAAGTGACAATAAATATATTTTTAGTAAGACGAATGGGCATGCATTGGTAATAACAGCATTGACATTTACTAAACTGAATGGTCAGTGTGCATAAACATATCGAGGGGTGAAAGGCTATTTGGTTTAAGCGACATTTTGGGCGATATTGAGTTATATACATATTCGGAATCAG
>DWLI01004031.1:0-11230 GCA_018249915.1 Cecropterus dorantes dorantes
TTTTTACGTAGGAATATCGTACGTGAAAACTAAAAAAAATTACAAACGTTAAGCAATACCGAGCGTGGTTTGTTGATTAATGCGTTATGGAAAATTTACAATAGTTGCGTTACGATAGAACATGCATAAAACAGAAAGGATTAAACAGATTCTGAAGGTATCAATTTTTGCTTGAGAACTTTCGAAGGTTTAATTGACTCACACACAATGTCCTTTGCACATGTCTTTTGTTTTACTTCTAGAAAAAACGCTTTAAAAAATTGTCATCCCCAGATATTTCCATTTAACTAATTTCGTAATTAAAAACCGTCGGGCAATGAAGTTTAATACGATACAATTAACGTTATACCTAAAACCGTTGGCAAATAATTCCGTGTCAGTTCAAATCGCTCCACCCCAAAGGGTTCGCGATTCCGCCGAGTCACATAACAATATGATTTGTTTGAACCGCAATTCGCAACTTTCTACGTTATTCAAATGAGAATAAATTGTATGTAGAATTGTATGTGGTGGAAATATATTATATTAAGTACGTGCTTTACTAATTGCTAATGTTTTATAAAGAAGTTACGTCGCGTAAAACCGTCGAATTTAGAATTACGAGTATATTCCTTTAATTTGAATCTCTCAATCTGAGAGAAGACCCATGCCCAGGACTAGGACAATGGGTTTACGATAAGCCAACTCAGGCATTTTTTTCTTAATAGAATTATCATGCAGGCCACTTAACTGCTGCCCATTGGCAATTGTTTACAACTTCAAATAGAATGGTAGTTGCACTTGAATGAGAAAAGCAGTTAGAGAGAAAACTTATGTTATTAGAGGAACATTTAAGGGTTATCCAAGCGCTATGGCTATAGACAGTAATTTCATTTTAATACATTAAAGTGAATTATGTATTCTCTTCACTTGCTTTTTCTACCATATAGCAGCTGTGTTAAGTAATGCTGTGTTCTGGAAAGGTATGTAAAAGCAAATATACTTATCCAAAGTGCTCAAATTTAATCCTTAGAGGTACTTAAACTAAACCAGATATTTCTCAATTCACAAATAAAATAAATATTTACGTATGATTGATGCAAAAAACTGTTTTTCTAGTTCTTCAAGGAAAAATGCTCAATAATATTAAGTTGTCTCAATAAATTAACATAAGTATGACACTGCGTTTCTTAGTATTTTAGACAAATGTATTGTTCTCATAACATGATTCATGTCACATGAAAATCAATAAAGTAGCATTATTATACAACTGAAGTTCTTGCATATATATATAAATGTTTTCCCTATCCAAAGCTGTTGCTAAGTCTTCTACTTTGATATTATGCTTATGTAAGCATAAGTATAAAACCAGGACACAAAAACTTACAAGAGCTTGACAGAGTACACAGCTCTTGTAAGTCTGAATAAGTATAGTGATTGTGCCATTACAAATTTAGTTTTACAATCATATGTCATAAGTAAAACACCCTATTTTATTTAAATCTTACAAATATTATAAATACAAAAATTTGAGAGGATGTATGTGTTTGTTATTCACACAAAAACTACTGATCAGATTTAGCTGTAATTTCGCACACAGATAGTTTATGATCTAGATTAAAAATTAGGATACTCCTTGTCGTGGTAAACATGTCTGAAGCAGGCAGAGCCACAGGCGTTAGGTATGTAGTTAAAAGAACAAATATATGTGAATTAATTACCTTCTTATAAGTGTCAAGTTCAATAAAAACTGATAACCTTCTTTATTAATAATTAGTGTTGTAATCAGTATCAGAGAATGCAATTATTATTTATTGACCTATACTGGTTATTTAAATGTGAATTTAGGAAATCAGCATTTGATTGTATGAGTAGGATTGAAGACCATTGATAGGTCATATAAGGGAATCCAGGAACTACTGATGAGATTCTCCAATTTTTCTATTAATAATAAATGCTAATTGTTTTCTAATTAACATACACCATACATAAGTATTTTCAAGCAAAAAGAAGTATAAAAATATTCAAATATGCTAACAAATATTTGTGGATAAGTTTGTTTAATTTAGCAATATTGATTTATTGATAAAGTTAATTATCATTATAACAAAGCAAACTCATTAAACTATTATCACCTTGAATGTGAACAATTATCTAAGTGGATTACAATTATAAATAAATATAAACATAATAACATACATGATAAAACGATAATTTTGTTGTATTGAAAGCAGGTCATAAACATCCTCTGTAGCTATCAACATGAATGATAAATTAAATAATTTACATTAAAACAATTTTGTTGAAACTACACTACACACTGTTAGGATGATAACATTAATACCCCTATACTATGTAGGAATGTACGTTATGCTGTTTCTTAATTAAGTCGGCGATAGTTTTAATGAAGCCGGCAAATCGGTCCAACAATTCTGATAGGAAGCGCATGTGAACTCCAACGAGCGACTACAGCACGAAAACGTTGCTCACGAAACGATAAATATGTAGAAAACCAGTGAATATTCAACCGATAGCATCGAACTCATCACGCGTTCACACGCATATCACCACAAATTCCTAACTTAAACATTGTGCTGCTACGTTCGACAAACACGCAGAAGGCACTAATCTCACCTTGGGATGCAGTTGGAAGGCGTCCTGTCCACTTCCCAGGCGGCAAAAAGTTTCATGGGAACAGGTTTCGAGGCATTAGTCATCTTTTCGGATTTATTTTTCTCGGTCATTTTAAATCAGCACCAAACACACTGGTCACAACTTCACTGCACTGCACTAGGGACAGTTTCGACTCGCATTGTTATTTCATCACTAAACATAACACTGGATTCATTTTTGTTGTGCCGTAACACGAAAACGATACCGACCCGAGGCGAATACAACAATACTCAGCTCAGTACAGCTTCACATCGCGCTGGAAATATCGGCCGCGGCAGAGAGGCGTTCGATACATTTGACAGATAACAAGGCAATGTTGCAATGTTTAAAGTTTTAATGTCCCATATCATATCACGCGTCATATACCAAATAATAAAAACTAACGGTATTCATTGTTCTTTAAGTTAACAATGTTATCAATTGTAAGTTTTGTTTGATGTTTATTACTTAACTGCCTTTTTTCGAATAGTATCACTCTGGATAACCCATATTGTAATTAAAGTACTTCAACTGGTGCACACGTAGTATGTTCAATATATTTTGAAAATGATTCGTAATCACACCTAATAAACCTGACTTTTTTTGAATTATATATTTAATTTATTTGTACATTTATTTGTACATAAATAATAAAAATAATCAATATTAATTTAATTTGGCACGCACATATGTTATTGAAAAGCCCATTAATGGAGGAAATTATAAGTCATTGCAACCCCGCACGTTATGAGCTGTCAAACTGACAGTTCATTTTGTTATTGTTTTAGAGAAACGTTCAAAAATATTTTTCTGATAAAAATACTTTCATTAGAAAGCAAAGTTATTAATCATGCGTGCATTTAAATCATTGATTACAAACATAGATGCTCTAAATGTATGCATTATAATTGTAACTTTAATTAACATGCATTTGTGGACGCACTATCCTCGAGCAAATTCATTTTTAAATTCAAGATCTTTTGAGATGTAATCGTTTTACAGAGACAGACACAGGCCTGCGTGGAATTCATGTCGAAAATATATCTTCTTATAATAGAGTTAATGCCTAAAAATTTAATATTTTTTGCGGTATGATGCTTGTTAGCGTTGATATACTGTGAATTTTTCTATGTTCTTTAGTATATAGTACCTGTTAGGTCCAGATAGGATAAGATACAAAAACAAACATTTATATTACAAATTTCTTTATTTTCAAAACATGAAACATTACATTATGTAAATTTTATGTAAGTCTCTAAAATTTATGAGAATTTAAAAACAATGTACAGCTAACGTAATGGCACTTATTAAACCAAAAAATACCTACTAAATACATACAAATATTTAAAAAATAAGTAAAAACCTTGTAAAATTTGTGCCTGAGTTGCGTTGCGTATTTTTTTATAAAAATCTTGCGAAACAAATAACACACATAAAAACGGTTAAAATTAAGCATTTCAATATTTATCTGCTTTTCGTTATCCGTCATTTAATATATGTCCCGATTAACCGGATTTAAGCCGTCATAATCCAATTGTTTTCAGACAATTTCAGAGTTAGTCAATCTGGTCCCAAAGGCAAAGCGAAGCAAACATGAACACAATACATGTCAGAGTCATACATCAGAATATATTACAGTCATTTGAATATTTAAATCCCAATTTTTATCACCAATTATTCGTAAATTTTACTAACCAATAAGTAAGTAATTAGTCATAACATATAACTATAAAAAATAACAGTAACATTTGTTTTAAACCTAAAGAACCAAGTACACTGTATGATCTCTAAATTTTCAGCATCTAAATCGTATTTTCTATAAAATATTTTTATTATAAGCATGGTAACAAAAATAAAAACAACACTTATCATTAAAAATAACATATAAAAAACAATTTTGCCAAAAATCAAAATATTTCCGTAAAACAAACGATATGTTATAAAATTTAATAAAATAAAACATGAATACCAACACAGATAAAATGCTCCAAGAAATACGACTAATTAAAAAAAATCACAAATGTACATCTGTTTAATATTTTAGAATGTACTGTTATGTTTTCAAAGTATTAAGATCGTATTGCAGATGCCAAAATGCATACTTTCCAATTTTTCATGTCTACTGCATGACCATGTGACCATATCAAATAAAATATCTTTCACATAGGAATATGCTTAATACACATACGGTAATTAAACAAAGAAATTATATAATAATTATTACAGAAATAAACAAATGCAGAATATAAGATAAGTAGCTGTTTCTGTATTTTTTATTACTAGCGTGAAGCAGTTCTTGCGTTTTGGTGAAAGGGTGTGCTTGCCAGCTAACATTCACATGAGGCGACCAATTAGTCCTCGGGAATAGCAACACATCTATGATTGACTTAAGACTGAACCTCTATTCTATATTAAGTTACTTACAGATGTCTTTAAGTAGTCACCACTTACAATCAGACACACTGCATGCTCCTTTGCTACTTCGATCGTATAAAAAAAAGATATACTACATTACTATTTTTCTGCCATTAATTCATTCATTCACCATAAACGTACCTAAGAGTATTAAAATCGGTTCCGATTACTTTTAAAACCACAAAAAAAGCTTAAAAATAAGAAATGAATGTGTGAATGGTATGATCATCTGATCTAATACAATACAGCAAACGGATTAAATGTTCACTTGGTCTTCCGTAGGTCCTTATCTGGTTATCTATCTTTTGGTGATGTGATTTTAGGGGGTTCACTTAGCGACTTCTTGTGGGCAGTCCGGTTGCGAGGAGGGGTGTGCGGCGCGGAACGCGGGGTGGTTTTCCAGCTCGCGGTCGATACGCAGAATTATCGGGAATGGGCGTAAGTCTACGTGGAACCTGGAAAATTAATAAAGTTCAATTGAATAAGCGTTTTCATTAATAGTTAAAATTAATTTAACTAAGGTAGAAGGCGCGCATACATTTATTTATTTATTTAAGAACAGAACTAAGTACATATACAAGCATAATCAAAGTAGGAAAAACATAAAATATTTTGTTTTATGTACTTAAATTAAAGGCATGCACGGCATTGTGAAGTCAAAATGTTGCTAATAACAAAGATCAGTAATGGACTCCAGATGGAACAAACAGACCTATAAATATATTGAAATTTACTATATAACTAAAGTTGAAGGCGCGCACGCAAACAAACCTGAAACATCGCCTATATCTATTAAAATGCGTATAATCGTATTAAAGCCGGTAAAGTCAAAGTAATATTTGTATGTATATAGTAGTGAAACTTAAAATTGTTCAAAGGAAAAAATGTATTAATTACACGCTTTATATTTATACACGCTTTATATTATTAGCTTCACACTTTTTATTCTTAATAACATTCAGGTAGAAATGTAACATGCAGTCGTCAGTGGCGTAGCGTGGGGTTATGCCGCCCGGGGCGGAAGTTGAAATTTTAATTGCCCAAAAAATGGACTATGAAAATTGACGACCAAAAAAAAGGTCGCCAAACCCAATGCTGCCGTCCTTATATATTTTATAGATAGGAATTTATAGAAAGGAAATTTTGCCGTCCCATAAAAAGTGCCGCCCATCCGCCCCCCCTACGATACGCCACTGGCAGTCGTCTGCCAACAACTGTAATCAACTACAGATAGGATTGAAGCCGCCGATATATTATTACCCTTGTATACCCTACCAAGTATACCTCTTTAGGTCAAAACACTTCATGTCAACTCTACTATCCTACTGCTGCGTACGAGTCTCCTCTCAGTATGTGTGTTTAGGCCATAGTCTATTATGTGCCATAGTGTGGATTAGAGGACACAAATCATTGAGAATTTTTTGTAAGAACTCATGGGTGTGTAGATATCCCCACAATTTGCAGTTATAATTAATTTCTAATAATCTCATTTTAGAAAAAGCAGTGGTGCATGCCTGGATTTCAAACCTCTGACCCTCAATTGAGTTTCAAAGTTTCCATCGTTACGCTATCACTGCTCTCAATCAAAACACAGCAATGCTTGACATCTTCGTTAAAATAAACAACAGTTAACAATGTATTTTCACCTTCTAGCATCTTCTTATAAGCCAACAATATATAATGTATTTCTTCCTACCTTCTAGCATTAAAAACTTGCGGAATCAAGCAACAGTCAGCCAATGTGATCTCATCTCCGACACAGTACTTCCCCGCGCACCCAGACAGAAGCTTTTCCACCGCCCGGAATCCCCTCATGATCCAGTGCTGGGCCCATTCCTTCTTTTTTTCTTCTCCCACATAGATCAGCACTATCAGGTTCTGGAGTGGTTGAATGCCTGATGATATGACCTGGAATTTAATAATATTTACGAATAAGAAACACATGTTTAAAGTTAAATTTAATTGGGAGGAGAGGAGAATGCACGTTATTCTTTGGTCGAAAGCAGATAAGATGTGACTGGGGTGATATGTACAGGCGGGTAGCACATGCCTGACCCGAGGGCCTCGATATATCCGCTTGGCGGTGCAAATGTAAACATTGAGCGAATTCCTATAAATTTTGCTATTTGTTGCGTAATTTCGTGGATTTATAAGATTTGATATATAAGTCGACCAAGCTAACTAGACGAATGTCAAACGTGACATCACTCGCAAGCTCGCGAGTACTGATGCCAAAAAAATAGGAATAACAATTTGTTGAGAAATGTTGATTTCAATGACATGTGAATTATAATGAATTTCTGTCTTAATAATTTGTATATATATTTATACTTAAACAACGCTTTTTTACTTACTTTGGTTAAAATTGTAACAAAAACTAATGAGTACAACAAATTAATATTTGCTCATAATAATAAAATAATTATCTAAAATCAAAACACTCCCTAATCTGTTTTAGGTGCGAACGGTACTAGGACGAGAGCGGAGCGTGAGGCAGGACCGGGGAAGGAAACCGCATTCTTTCCGTTCGTCAAGTTAGCTTGGTCGAGTAGTAGGTACATTAATTTTTACGCTCATCGCAAATCGCATTTTTATGCAAATGACCCATGAAGCGAATGTTTCGTATCCCTATCTAACCTAATAATAAAATCTTGCGCTTAACAAGTTCTCCTTCATTCTACCCACAATGTTGCTTTGGTGAACACCAGCCCTTGGGTTTCAAACGAACAATGTATCTTCTTAAAAAAATAATTTACTCATTTCCTTAAAAATTACACACAGATTAATGTATATTTATGTACTGCACAGTGCACCCAATACCGGCGTTTAAACTACAGATTTCTTTTTTAAGTTTTTTTTACCTCTGTTAAGGTACATAAATCAGTGAATCAGCAACAAAACACTTGTTACAAGTATTTAATTGCTATCTATAACATATATCTTTATATGAAGTCTATAAAAAATATCATTTCACAAACTAGTCAAACCACATAAGCTCAGCTAAAAACTCGTTCTGAACGAAAACAAGTACAAGTGGCTATATTTAGTTCTAATTAGAATATTGTGTATCAGTGGCACTTATCTCTTGAGAATATTATACAATCCTACAAGGCATTTAATTCAATATCAAGTATATGGCAAAAGTATATAACCCAAACTAACACATAACTAAAAAATACAATTGAATATCAAGTTATTATGAGAATTATTTTGTTTGTTTTACAGCCAATCTTACAGTTAATTATTTGGGCCTGAATAGGAATCCATTCAACCTATAGCTAAATATGGAACTCTTTGTGCAAATAAAAAAGTTCAAAAGCCTCTTCTATCATGTTTTTCCATTGTGGTTGAGGACATTATAAAATAAATAATAAAAACAATGTCACAAACATATCAGTAATAAACCGGACATGGGGAAGTGAAAAATATTCAGTCAGAGAGACATCTGACACTCTTTGGATAGTGCCCTATTATTTATTGATTAGTTTTGTACATTAGAAAACTTAGTACTACAGCTTACCTCACAAATCTCGCGAACTTTTGCCCTTTTAAAGCAGTCTTGAGGCATAAGTGGTCTTTGTGGCCTGGTTTCTTCTAAGTAATGCATGATGCTCAGGGATTCCACGAAGGTATGACCATCTGAAATAGTGTTGTAAGTTATATTAAGCATTGCCTTTGAACATGAGGCTACCGCTATCAAATATGACAAAAAAAATTTCCGAGGTAGTAGAACAGGACCAGGGAGGCCCCAGCAACACTGAAGCAGGTCTTTGGGTGAAACTCTGTAGTTGCAGACTCCATGTCAAATGAAGCAATCATCAGGGCCTTTGGGAGTAACAACGCATCATCATTGACATGAAATAGAAACCCTGTTTTATATAAAGTTAATAACAGATGTCTATGAGTGGCAGTGACCACTTACCATCACATAGAGTGCAAGCTTGTTTATTATTATATAATTTGATGTTGTTTCAATTTTATGAAAAACAACATAGAAATTCTCTTTAACATCATCTTTACAAAAAGAAGAAAACATCTTTATAAAAAGTGTTAATTATTTGTGGAGAAAGAATTTCAATCTGTAATATGTTTTTGTTATTTTCTTAAGTAAGTTTGTGCAATGTATGTACATAAATATACATGTAAATAATTACCAATACATAGTGAAGGAACTTGCTCCATTGGATTAACATCACGATACTCATTGCAGTGCTGTTCCCCGCCTCCCTTGATGAGGCTCACTGCTTTGATATCATATGGAATCTCTTTGAGATTCAGGGCAATACGTACCCGCCAGGAACATGAACTTCGCCAGTAGGAATAAAGCACTGGCTGTAAAGGAGATATATTTTTTTTTTTATAAAAAAACTGGCTTTCTGGTCTTACACAAATGAAAAAATTTTTAAATCTATGTTTTTTATTTGCAATAAACTGCTCTCTACGTGCAAGGCAGGCCTAATAGCTATTTAAATGTAAATTATTTTAAACTTGAATTTGTTTTAATACCCTCAATTTTTACATCCCTAATTTTTATCTCTAAGGGCAAATACCCCTACCAGTATGGCCGTGGATATTATTATATCCAATCTTACAATTAGAATTCCCTATTAATACTTATATGGAAACTACTACTGATTTTATTTCCTTACATGGTACGGATCTTATATATTTTTAGAAGAATATTTACAAATTACAAAATAGAATTTATGTTTAAAGCAGAGAAATACAAATAATTTTATTTTGTAAGAATAATGTTGTACAATTGTTTTTTCTGACTATTTTATAAATTATTAAAATAAACAAATTACAAAAATACTTATTTACCTTTTCTTCAATTATGTCACCCATTTTAAAAGATATTCTAATTGTTCAAAAATCTCTCGATAAATCGTCCAGAACACCTAAAACAACTTTTTTAATCTAGAAGCACCGAGTACGACTATAACTACGAATGATTGCCGAGCGGAATTTTTACAACTAATATAATCTTATCAGGTTTAACCAGTATGCAAAATAAGATAACATAATATATTTAGCGCTCACCTTACCCATGCCGGAACAGTTCCCGTTGTATTTCGAGTAGTAAGTAATTTTGACGGCGTTTATTTACGTCTCCCACAATTAAACAGATATAATGTTGTATTGTACTGGATTTGTTATCAAGTACTTCAAGAAGATACTAGGTATTTGCCGTTTTAATCTTTACGCGAATGTTAGTAAACAAAATTTATACCTATTCTTTATAGGTGGTTATAAAAATAAGTATTTTTCTTACTTCAGCAAATCAGTGGACATATATTTTATGTATTTAATAGACTTTAATAGATTTATCTTTGCGCTGTGTTAGGTATATTTCTCTTATATTTTTATAAAAGCAAAGGGTTGCCGTTGGGGCAGATTAATGGGGATGATTTTCCGGTGTTCCCATCAATAATATCAATTATCAACCACGGCTCAAGTCCTATTATTTGATGGCAATAACTACGACTTCTAAAGTTTAACAGCATCTTTTTTCTTTAATTAATGCAAATTAAATGAAATGTATGATAAATTGTATGTAGAATGGTCTCTTCTTTTATCTTCATAGATCTGCGTATGACTTATAACGGCAGAATACTGCTAATGTTAGATTTATAAATAACAAAAAAAAACAGATGACATTGATGACACTGACATCAACTGACATAAACAATAGGAGTCTTTAAAGGAATTTGAACTCTATGGTAAAGTTAATACTGGTTTTAATCATTTTCTTTACGATTTAAAATATTGACAGATCACAAAATTAATAATTAGGTTATGTTATGGATATGTTGGTGGGGTCGTACTGCCTATTGGTTATTCTAATTGCGTAGTCAATTTAGATCTTACTTCTTACTTAAAAAATTAACTAACACAGCGATGGGGAAAGACAAGAAGAAAAAAGGTACTAAGGCGAACGTTTTTAAGGTGGCTGGAGCTAAAAGTTTAAAGAAAACTAAAGCTAAGGCGGTTAATTTGGGGTTGAAAAATGTAAGTTGTTGCAATATGTATTTCCTTATTCACTGTACAACAATAAGTGCCTTATAGCAATTTAATATTTAAGTACTAATATCACCTGCAGGCGTTCTGCAGATAACTGTGTGTTATAGTAGCTCCCTTATATCATGTTCATAAGGTTGCCCCTAACTTCACTCACATGACC
>DWLI01004032.1:0-11229 GCA_018249915.1 Cecropterus dorantes dorantes
CCCCTTATAAAAAAAAAAAAAAAACAAATAAACATAGCGTGATGTTTTATAGCCTATAGTCTTTCTCGATAAATGAAGTATTCAATACAAAAATATTTATTCAATTCGAACCAGTAGTTCCTGAGATTACCCCGTTCAACCAAACAAACTCTACTGGGTTATAATATTAGTATAGAAGTATAGATAACAAATATAATATTTGGCACTTTGGTAAGAGAAGATCCCCCAGGCTAGTGATCTTACCTGAAGAGTGGCCGTGCTCTGAGACTTTTAATTCGGAGTATGTACGTGCAGGTTGTTGCGAAAACTTTGATTGCCTGATTCAGAATGCAGTAGCGCCATCTCTTATGAGTTCCGGGAGGTCACCACATCACTTCACATGTTCAGACCGGAAGTCGATATATTCCGCACTTGCGAAGTCTTTGCGTGCAAGCACCTTTTAGTCAACCTCTGTCTGTGGCGAGCCGAGATATGAAGATGAAGCGAGACCTTGATAGATGATGGGAGGGAGAAGGGATGTGAGAGTGATGCTAAGTGTGGAGGCGTAAATAGCAATTTAGGCCGATCCATGAAGTTATAAATTTTATACAATTACCTATTATATGCGTAGAGTTAACTGCAAATGAATTTGGTAGAAAAAAGTGCTTTGAATTATTCGTTACGTAATATAATTAATAGAGAATACCTACAGATAATTTATAGGCTGAAAAGCCGAGGCTTAAACTTTATCATAATATTATACGATAATAACATAACAGTACACATATATAACAAAGCTTTTCATGAATATACTCACTCGAAACTAAAACTCATTCGACCATTTCAAATTTTCAAAAGTAAGCAATTTTAATGCTGACTGCTTCCGCATTAATAAAATGTTGTGTACGGGTTCCTACTTTGTGTACGACTTTCTTTAAAACAAAACGCTGAACAAAGTTGTTCTCGGTTTAATTACATTAATATTAAATAGGTAACATGCAAATTTAGAACAGGCATCAAAAATTCAACATTGCACCATTTTAACAATTTAAGTACGTAGTAAAGTATTAAATGTAAGTAGTAAATGAAACATTACAAAATACTCTAATATAAAACGTGGTGAATAGTAAAAGATATATACGATAAAATAAAATAGAGTTATCTGATATTTATTTTTTGTATTTCCTGTATCAATATAATTAAATTACACTCTCCGATTTTGCTGGCTTACCTTTTTGTCAATGGATATAAAAGCTTAAAAGGAAAAGGTACTTGGAGTTATATAAACGTGATGTAGTTATGTAGTCTGAGAAATTCACAAAGGGAAGTCCTTTCTTTGTTCTATTCAATATATTTGTAGCTTGTTGCTGTAACCAGTGGGCGAAACTCAACATTATCAAAAGGTAAACTTACCATAAATTATGAACCTTTGTTTAGAATGGGAGTATTTTAGCAGATAATTTGGAAACTTTTATTAATATTAAACCGACAGATCGCTAAATATTAAGTAGGTACCTATAGGGACATGCCATAAAGATAACCATTAAGAGATAAAATCTATTAGAATTTAATATAAAAGAAGAAAATTATTATTTAACTAGAATTAACCATTAAATATTTAGTACCAAAAATTACAAACCCCAGATAAAAGCCTTAATTGTATAAGTCAATTTCGTAATAAAACTCATAACCTCCGTATTACAACTCTGTCGCGATAAAACCCGAGGACCCTATTTACATACGAAATTAAACTCGTCAAATTCACTTCCAGTGCCGTATTTGATCTTTGATACAATTGAAAATAAATGTCGCCTTTAATAACTTTTACTTTACATTGTGTTTCGAAAAACGTTTACATCTATATTCGCAAACCAAAAACGCTCCAACATCATCTATTCACACCGCCAAAGTTAACTTTTGCATAGAAAAAATGTACGTGAAAATTTTATCAACATTTTCCATAAAATGTTTTTTTGGGCCAAATATCATTTTCCTTTCCCAAGAGGAACATAAAAGTACTCAACGCGTCACGTGCAAACTATTTGCAAAATTGTTTCTAAACAATAACATTTTCTAGACACTGTAGCCTTTATAACTTGTACGGCGCTAATAGAATTGAGAGGGTAGCGATTTGTACTAGAATCTCGTATCATTATCGGTATTGAGAGCCAGTATAACTAGTAACGATAGCACTTGGGGCGGGCTATGTAATGCAAGGCTTTAGTGTCTGTGTTTTGAATTTACTTGTGCTCAGATACTACATGGTTTTGTTGCTAAATAAATGTTCATTTGCACTTCTAAAAAAATGTTTTATTATTTAACAGTTACTTCATTTTTAATATTTATTGTCTAATTAGTGTTGTTTTTTTCAGTTTTCAAATGAAACATTATGCTAATGTTGTTTGTCTTATATTTTTACGATTGACAACAAGCAAACGATTTTATAATAATATTACGGTTTGACATAATATAAATATAATAAATAAAAATATAGACTTTATAGTTTTGTTTTAATGTAATGAATTTATGTAAAAATATAAAGTAGGAATACTTGCTCTTTAAGCTTTCGCATGTTGGTGGTAAGAATCGTAAGAGACAATATTATTTTTAGTTGTAAAACCAATTGAAGTAAATGGAAATGCTTCAGCAAATACTGTTGTGTTTGCCAAGGACACTTGTATGTACATATCAAAATACCGCAGAATCCGATTATGTAAATTACGGATGGATTAACTAGGCATCTAAACTAAGATTGTTTTAACATGGATAAACTCGATAGCACTAGGCGAGAGGATAACATGTATCAGATATGAACTGAACACGTCGCTATTATGACTGTGTTTCAATTTCCAATTCTGCAGGTGTTTGCAGCTGCGATTCCGAGAATGAATTGTATGAAAATGAAACAATATTCTACCAACCACAGATAGGATCACGAGCTTATTTGTTGGCTATAGATATGCAGCTTAGAATACCTTTGAAGGAAGCCCATTTACCATTTTGCGTGTACACGATCTAAGGAATTCAAATAATGTAATAATGTAAGCAAAACTAAATAAATTGAGAAATGTACGTACGTATTTCGTAAAAGTTGCTTAAGAGGTGACCAACTATTTATAAATTTGAAACTCTTCTACGGACTGTAGTTACAAATTTATTTCCACGAGAAGAAATATTTTAACTGAAGTTTAAGAGCTGATAGTTGGACTCTTATTATATATCATTGACATACCTAACATATATTTCATCGATATGATGGTAATTGGTACCTGTCATTGAAATTGTTCGCCTAGAGCCCACTGAAACCTGTCCCAAATCAAAGGACAAGAGTTCCACCTGAACTTGATTACACATGCGTCGGTATCCCTTAGGACTATGTGACAACAACTCAAAATATATGCCTTACCCCTAAAATCAGGGTACATACGCACTAAACTGTAACTAATCAAATAAGGCTTTGTAATCGTGAAGTCGTCCCTCCACGTCCATCCTTTAAATATTAGATGTAATACACTTATCTCTAATGAACATAAAACTAATTTCAGTAGAAAGGTGTGCAGCTATGGATACCGGATACTTACGTATGAGGCATCGTGATCCTCAGGAGTGGCAACGCATTTGCAATTGACTTTACATAGAAACTATTTACTTGGAATTGGGGTTTAAGCCCACGAGCATCTGTAAACAACTCCAGTTGTTTACAGATGCTCGTGGGCTTCATTGACGTTAGTCAATGATAGTTGATCTTCGGTATCGTTTGACTCTTCAATTTTATGGATAATAATAATTTGTCATACAGAATCGGCGTCCGTGTTAGTCCACGTGCTGAGTGGGGAGCGACCAGCCGCGATGCAGAGCTCTGGGTCCACGCCGCCACGCGTCAACCGAGCTGTCCTCACCGCCCTGGCCGCTGTCTCCACCATCAACCAACGGCTACCAACGCTATTCAAATCCCCATACATCATCGCAACACTTCTACCTGTGATTGTTCTCTCAAATGTCTCCATACACTTCATCGAAATCGCTGGTCGCCTCATAAGATACGTCTCTCAAAGATGACCAATTTACAGCAACTTCCAGTAATCGCATTGAAATACTGTATAGTGTCAATAATTATCTCTAAGCAAATGTTTGTACGTATATGAGTTTATAAGAATGTTGGATCTTCTTATTACATGTATTGAAAATACAACGACAAAACAATATTGATACGTACTTCAACCGACTCGACGTGAGTCGTTAAATTAATTGATGTGTCGTCAATTTTTAATGTAAAAACATTATATTATTTCTTATAGGTTTAATTATAAAGGTTTCATTTTAATATAGCGTTATTAGTTCCGCAAGGGTATATAACAATGCGATAAGGTTTACGCTGCTTAAGATTTTGCTGAAAAGCTTTTATAAAAAGGAACAGATATTAATTTCTATAATAATTGGCTTTAAAGAGATTAACGAGGCGCATTTACTTTGGAAGGTTTAATTCTTTAGACGATTATCCATCCTTGATTCCCTTTTGTTTTTCCAGCTAACTAAACCTCGCGTCTTAATCCTATAGCGAGATTAAGCGCAAATCGATTTCGTTATTCCGATCCTCCATGAACCGAGATTCAATCTAAGCAAGAGGCTTAATCTGTGTGTTACGTACCTAAGCCTCTCGCCCGTCCCTCTACCACGATATTTGCGTTTGATCATGTCACACTTAACCGATTGTCTGACAATAGCACTACAAAAGACCTAATGATAATCTACCATTTGTCTGTCCAAAAATTGACAAGTTTTCTTTAAGGCGAATATTAGTATTTTTTTTAATATTTATCGATCATCTAGCTTTAAGACGTTTCATTTGTCGGTAATAAAACAAATAGGCTCATATGATATACCTACATAATAAATCTTCACTTCAAACAAAGAAACTTTTCCTTAAAACCATATTTATATCGTTAGCAACTCCTAGACCATTTTAATATATTTTCATTATATTTCATTAAGCTCGTCTTTTTCTGTGAAAGTTTATTACTAATATGCATTAAAACAGTAATATTGAGCGTAGTCGAGCAAGATATTTCTGTAAATCGATTCCGACATTCATCTATATATTTCACGCTCTGGTGTACACAGAAATCAACGATGGAAGATACCAACCAATTCCTTTACACATCAGTTGGTATATCACTCCTAATACAAACCATTTACATCTATTTCCAATTCCGAGTTACCGGAAATCCTTCCTACGAAATTGTATACATCGAAATACATTTGTACCAATCGGAGAGAATTAAACGAACCATTCCAGCACAAACTGAGCCATGCACGCAATTAATAAATCATACATACACACAACACACAAACACAACACACAACACACAAAACAATTGAAATACGCTTTCCTCAAAGGTCGACATGAGAGTACAATGATATTAATACATGCCGTATTTCGATCTTCTCGGTTGAGGTGTAAAGTTTTCATTCAGTGGTAGTTTAAGAAAAAATATTGTAACACAATTTGTGACTACTTTAGGCAAATACATTTCATTTTACTTATTAATATTTTTGTTACCAAATTTCTGAAACAAGTCTTATGGCTAAGAACATCGATTATTAGTGTTGAAAAATTCCATTACCTCGAGAGTCAACAATTTTGAGAAAAATAAACATTTTAAAAAAGATAAAAACTACCCATACAAGTATAAAATGCTTCATTTACAGCTACAATCCAAATACTAGTAACACAAACAAGTCGAATGGTATTATTCAATCGTGTATCAATTCAATATCACCTATTAGGCTGCTGTATCCCAGTTTCCGAGACCGATCCCGTTTTACACAAAGAGCTCGTCGAAGC
Source organism: Cecropterus dorantes dorantes (assembly GCA_018249915.1). Lineage (NCBI taxonomy): Eukaryota > Metazoa > Arthropoda > Insecta > Lepidoptera > Hesperiidae > Cecropterus > Cecropterus dorantes. The sequence goes on from DWLI01004032.1 coordinate 5,825, forward strand.
ATACTCACCGCAGACGACGTGCAGCGATGAGCTTGAGTTATAGCTGACGTTGCGTGTTTCGAGTTCCGAGATACTTCCCCTGCCGCGAACGTGAGTCATTTTGCTTTTACAAACTGCCAATTAGTAAAGCGATATCAGATTTTCAAGCCCCATACAGGTTATTCAGGAATTATCTAATAGTCGGTACATACATGTACCGTACATGTATGTACCGACGGAATGGAGCTATGATAGGTAGATTGAAAACTTTGACAATTACAGATACATCATATTACTTCTGTTCAGATTATTAAATTCAATTTGATCTTGTTCAAAACCTATAATTTTGTGTCTAGACTGAACTGATCAAAACTTAGTACATAGACAAAGACTTCATATAGCTGAGTGTATCAAAAACAGAAATCGTAATATTTTCTTAATAAGAAAATTACAGTATTTGTCATGTTACGATTGTAACATGTTAATATGAAAATGTTAATCACTGAACCAAAACGAATTCCATTAAGCAGCTTTACATTACACACATACAAAATAGCTGTATGAGCTACCAACTTGCGTTGCTAAATGATATTTTGTTTAAGGGGCTGTTAACTGGCATTGCGTGGAAGCGTTCCACAGAGTCACTTACTGTACGAGCGATGCCATTACGGTCTAGTAAATTGCAGATGTACCTAGTTGGCGTAAACGTGACTATTTCAGTCCAATGAACAGGAGAATGAGTGATTATAATAATATAGTTTTCTGACTGCCGTAAATTCGAGATAAAATACATTGAAACATAAACAATGGTTTTTAAACGATAACTAAATAAATGACAATCAGTATATCTTTGATTACATGAGACGAATGAAGCATGAAATACTTTTGTAGTTAAAAAAGCAGGTTGTCATTCTCACACTTATTTATGCCTTTATTGTGCCGAATAGACATGTCAACTTTATTGTATTTTCAAATGAAAATCTTGCTCGAGATTTTCTATTTAAAATAAATCCTCATAGAAACACATACGAGTATGTAAGCTCACGGCTCACTTATATATCTTAGTACTCGGGAGTAGCAACGCATCTGAGATCGACTTCAAATAGGATCCCTGTTCATACTTCAGTCTAATAAAAAAAAACTGCTTCGTGCGGGAATTATGTGCTATTGAGGTCACTTGTTACTTTAGAACCGGTAATCACTCAAATTAGGCGGACAAGAATCGACATTACTTGTATGTCCATCTACTACTTAGTAAAATTACGTACCTACTTCAATTTCATAAAAAAATCAAAATCTGTGACATATTCAGACATCCAATTTATATCAAGCTAAAAGAAAACTCGGCTAGACCTATTTTTGGCGACCTTGTTCCCAATCTTCATACCTTTAGGCAGACATGAGCAACAAAAACAGATCACGTTGTGTATATAACGAAAAAAAAGAAATCCTTTTGTTTTCCGTTAATAAGTTTATGTATTCGAACGCGCTACGCCGTGAAATTGTATTTTGCGTATACCTGTATATTTTCGTGTTTGCAAAACTAAAAACAATGAATGTTTAATTATATATTGTTTTACATAGAATTATATGTTTTAGAATAAGATAACAATTACTATGTTTAGATATACAAACGAATCACTTTGTTTCAGAGAAATATAAATTAGACATTGTACATATTATAGTCGTACTCTGTAAATATTATGTGTAAATAAATGTATTTTTTTTCTCGACAGCCACTATGCGTATAGATAATCACATAAGGAGACCGTGAACATCATTGTCTTTGAATAAATGTAGTTAATGAAAGGGTTGTGTAATAAACTATCAAACGTAGATGTATTACTATGTTACTAACATTTATAAGAATACTGAAATAGAAGTAAAGTTATTGAATATAATTAAATATTTGTTTCATTTAATGCCTTCAATCGTAATTATGTTTTAGTTTCTTGAAACATGAGGGTTTGCAGATTTTATCTAATTTTTGAAAAGAGTTGTTGTTAAATATTTATATTTATTATATTATTAGTAATGTCTTAAAAGGAATCATCATAAAAATCTAAATACTTTTACATTAAGTACTATTTTTTTTTATCAGACCGAGGTAGCAAACGAGCAATCCACCTGATGGTTAGAGGTTACTACCGCTCATGGACATCTGTAAGCAACTTCACATAAACAAGGGGTTCTATTTGAAGTCGATCACAGACGCGCTGCTACTCCCCTGGACTAAGATGATTGCCTCATATATAAGTGAGCCGGCAACCACACCCTTCCACCGAAACGCAAGAAATGCTTTACGCTAGAAATAGGTGTAACGGTAGTACTTCCTCGGTCAAACTACACTGGTTCTACCACCATTCAATTACAATTTATTAACACATTTTTTTCATGGCAATAAAAGACCGCCACATCTCACGTTATTTATCTATGTTCTCGTATATTTCACTTCTAACTCAAAGTATAAGAAGCGAAGAAATATCCTAAAAGTTACTTTAGCGTAATATAAAACGTGGAAGAGTCTTAGAGCATAAATAAGGTAGAATATTTCTGCAGAGTTTGCAGAGCAACATAATAGTGATCCAACATTCTTCAAGAACTTTGAAACGACTCTGAGAAGCACTAGAGTTTTTGAGCTTTTCAATAATAATAATGTTGCCAAACAAGCTTTAGTAATGGCCTCACCAAGAGTGAGGCCATTACTATAGCTTGTTTCGAGGTTCTTATACCATGCAGCTCAAATTTTTAAAGTTATATACGTTTCAGATATTTATTATGCTATGATGACCCGCGTGGCGGAGCGGTCAGCATGCCGGTCTGATGCGCAGTGCGTTCCGGGTTCGATTCCCGGCCAGACAGACATCGGAATGATGAATTTAGATTTTTGTTCTGGGTCTGGGTGTTTGGGTATTCGTCTTTATGTGTCCATGGCAGCCGCTACACAGAAGAAAATCCGCAGTAGGATTTCTAGAGCTATAAGTGTAGAAAGCGTGTTTTTTATTATTACTTGTTTAAATGGTGAAGGAAACATCGTGAAAGAATTTAAATCGTGAAGATGTGAATTTACAGGCCTGTTAAAAAAGATGTGTGGATTCTACCAATATGGCCACACGTGGCCAGCATGATGAGCGACCTAAACTCCTCTCCCTAAATACTTTGAGAGGAGACCCGACCCGAGGCCAGTGGTAAGTCAGTAATAAGTCTGTCTACATAATAATACTATTCCTCTTCATTTCTGACGTTTTTATCTTCACAATATTCAAGGATACGATTTTTTCACAATTGTTATCGATTACAGATGATATCCTGTAATAAAATATTTCGAATGATTTATTTCGGAGCAATCAGCGGAGTGAGTTGGAACAAACAAAAAGAAATCATTATATTAAGCAATGTCGCGCGAAATCAGGGCAGAAAGATGAAGACAAAATTGTAAGAAGGGGATAAAGAGCCGAAACGGAGCGTATCTAAATGAAAGGAAAAAGAGGAAATGCTGTATTTTCTGCCTATCGCCCCCAGATACGAGTATATGTTCTAGTGAGGGAACATTTAACTTGATGTATGGCGAGGGTTCCACACCCATTCGAACGGTGCTTTATCAAACTAGTAACCTATACAACTTTTCGGATCATCTGAAAAATATCGTTACCGGACTAGTAATAGAATATTTCTCTCAGCATGTTGTGGTGTACGACGACTTATTTTTATGAAGATAGGATAAAGTACTGACTATTATTATTCATTTTTTTAGTTACTATACTTTTACTCAGTGACATAAATGTTGTTAAAATAAACCTTTGATTTTACCCTAATATGTTAGTTTTGGGTACACACACTCTCATATCACTCGCTATTAAAATGATATATGGTGCATTTGTATATAATGTTCAGGCTATTAAACCCTCCGCCGTGTAAAAAGTCATTATTTACTGCGGGTTTCTGCACCTAACTAGATATACTTATATGTATAAAATTTTGTTTAGACACCCTAATATATCATCACATACAAAAATAGTGCAAATCCCGAATTTCATAAGTATGTAAGTGATTATTATCGGCAATAATTAACTTACACATCAGGGCATATCACTACCGTTATTATGCAAAAATAGGTGTAAAGGCAGTGTCGCCGCAGTTAAATCACAGAAGGTTCTAACGCCTGATTGTAAATAGTCACTATAATTTACTACATAGAGCATAATACAGATGCCCTTACACGGGAAAGTTGGCAGCAGTCGACCTTAAATAGGGTCGATTGCAGAATAGATCGTCCTGGATCAGTTGCAATCCCCATCTAACCAGAGGCGGAAGGCCGGCAATAGCTGCTAGCGTCCCTCCCTATAGCAAAAGAGAAAGGTCAAGGAACCCGGAAACGGCGACCAAACTTATCCCTCCTTTCAGCCCAGTCTTCTTGTCCCGGCTCGAGCTTTAGGCTGGCCATAAATACCAAGTGAAGCTACAAAGGCTAATAGGGCCAACAGCAGCTCCACAATCGTTAAAAAAAAGACATACTATTTGAGGTCAGCTGCAGTCCAACTGTAAATCGCTTATTTTAACACATTAAATGCCACTATGACTTTCATGAATGCTTCTCCGATGCCGACCTATGTTTATAGAGAGTACATTAAGCACGCCTGGCGTGTTGATAGCACCGCGGTAAAATCTACAAGAACACGTAGTGCGTGTAACTACACGCCAACGTGCCAACTGGCACGGAATGTGTTAAAACCCTTCAAGACTAAGAAGGGATGCTTAGTGAGTGTCAGTGTCACACTTTAAACCAAAATACAGTAATACTTGACACGGCTGTTAAATGGCGGAACTATCTGTGTTCGAAGCACTGGAAGGCTTTTATCGCCTCTTAGACTATTTTTTTCCTTTGACAATAAATAAAAATGGCGCAATAAATAGAAAACGCTTTGAATTACAGCTATTCAGTTATTATTCGGGTCAGGAAGGATATCACGAAAACAATGCGGTTGTAAACAGGGATAGTAAACACAATTTCGTATATATACATTTACATTTTCCCTATTCGTGCGACAGCTGTCAACAACGGTAATGACATATATTTCCTGGTTGATGGCAAAGTGCTCTTTAGATATTGTGTTAACAAATAGTCGATAACACTTGTTATTTGGTTTACGCTATTCAAAGGGTTTATAGAATAACTAAGCCATATTGTAGGCCATTCAATAATATTATAAAGCTGCTTTTTTGGGTTCCGTAGGCAAGGTGTAAAAACGGGACCTTATTACTAAGTTTCCGCTGTCCGTTTGTCTGTCACATGGTAGTATCTCCTGAACCGTGAATTTTTACAGATGATGTATTTCTGTTGCTGATATAACAACAAATACTAAAAAAAATTTAAGGAGAACACAACAAAAGTGTTTTTGCTTGCCTTTATAACGACAACAGGTAGA
>DWLI01004033.1:0-11228 GCA_018249915.1 Cecropterus dorantes dorantes
ACTACTTCATAAGAAAAATAAGAAACAAACATAGCGTGATGTTATATAGCCTATAACCTTCCTCGATAAATTTACTACTCAACACAAAAAGAATTTTTAAGTTTGAACTAGTAGTTCCTGAGATTAGCCGGTTCAACCAAACAAACTACTGCTTTATATAATATTAGTATAGATGATAAGTGTTCACTGCCGCCCGTGGATATCTGTAATCCTCCTTAGATAAGATTTTAGTCTTGCCTGAAGTTGACAACAGATGCTTAATGGTGAACAGCATAATGGTCTTTGAAGTAAACACATTTGGTTCCGAGAGGAAACTATGGCTAATGGATAGTGTGATTGTAAATCAAATATTTTTATTGACAGTTAATTACTTAGATGTAACATGTTACGTAAATAACAATTTCCCAGTAAAAAAATAATACAATTGGTTTATTGCTTTGTTTTGCAGGACCTATTGAAACATACACCTCACGGTCACGCCGATCGCGTCGCTTTACAACGCGCGTTGACGAGACTCGAGGCTTTGGCTGAAGCTTTAAATGAGAGGAAACGGGACGCCGAGAGAACACAGGTAATGTTAATAAGTAAAAATAAAATTATAGTTACTTATTTCACTTTTAGCAATAATAAAATTACACTTCAAGCCTTATACTTACTTGATACATTCTAAATTAATCTTCGAGATTGTTGTTTAGATATCTCCAATATTTATGGTTCACTTCGTAAGAATATGTTCTGTAAAACTTTACAAGAAATTCTAACAAGTAGATATAGCCTAGACTAGATTATAAATTCTGACTTTCCACCAGAATTCGAAATTCATTTAAATTAAGATCGCGAAAAGATCGGCCAACTAAATTTATATCTAAGACCTCCAATTCCAATGATTAGTTTTCAATCAACAATCTATATAACATCCATTATATATAAGTATGTCTTCCTAAGCACACCCTTGGAACAGAACGCATCAGAACCTAAAATTGCTGTTATAAAGCAGCGCTGCATTGATGTCTATGATACGACTTTTATTCCAATGATTAGTTTTCGCTCAACATTCGAACACACATGTAGTATTCACTCCGTATTGTACAGCTGTTGACGCGGGGCTCTTATCGTAATACATTCTACACTCTTCAAAGTCACCAACAGTACAACATTAGCATAATGATGTTCACAGACGTTCCGCGCAGCGTTAAGTCAGCTGACATTCGGCTTATATCACAATGCATACTACACTCTTCAAATTCACAAACAGTGTAACAATAGCATGATGTTCACAGACGTTCTGCTCAGCGTTAAGTCAGCTGACATTCGGCTCGTATCACAACGCATTCTACACTCTTCCACTCCACAAACAGCGTCACAGTAGCATAATGATGTTCACAGGCGTTTCGCGCACCGATACGTCAGCTGACATTCGACTCGTATCACAATGCATTCTACACTCTTCCACTCCACAAACAGTGTCACAGCAGCATAAAGACGTTTGCAGACGATCCGCTCACCGTTACGTCGGCTGACATGCGACTTGTACCACAAAGCATTCTACACTCTTCTAACTCACAAACACTATAACAATAGGATAATGATGTTTATTGGCGTTCGCGCAGCGGTACGTCGGCTGACGCGCGGCTCGTATTACAAAGCATTTTATACCTTTCAAACACACACTCTACTACTACTACTACTTTATAGTAGTAGGTATTTATTGATATCAATAGCATGATGTTTGCAGGCGTTTCGCTTTGCGGTACGTCAGCTGACGCGCGGCTCGTACCATAATACCATCTAACATACAAACAGAGTAACAGTAGCATAATGATGTTCGCGGGCGTCATGTCGACATTCATCGTCGTTCATTCGTCGACATGCATTCTACACTCTTCATCCCCACAAGCAGTATAACAGTAGCATAACGATGTTCGCAGGCGTTCCGCGCGGCGTTGCGGCGGTTGACGCGCGGCGGGGTGGCGGGCGCGGGCGGCGGCGGCGGCGCGGCCCGCTTCGGCGCCGCGAGGCTGCTCGCCTCCCGCGCGGACAAGCGACACCTGCTGCGACAGGACGATCTGCTGCAGCTTGTGAGTTGAATCGTGTCACACATTATATGCATTAGCTCAAGACGTAGATAGTGGGAAGGTTTTCGGTATTCGAGGTGACAGGCGGGGACAGCGGCGAGGCTCACCTTCCGCGCGGACAAGCGACATTTGCTGCGACAGGGCGACGTGTTGTAATTTGCGAGTTGGATCGTGTGATACATATGTACATACATTATTACATACTATTCATGAGGTACAGGCGTAGGTAAAGAGAGTATTGGGTATTTGGAGTGGCGGAAGCGGGCGTTCGATTCACGTACGGATAAGCGACATCTACTGCGATAGGACGATCTGTTGCAGCTTGTGAGTTGGATCGTGTATTACATATTAGTCATAAGCTTGCAGTTATAACTTAGTTAAGCAGGGGAAGATATTACATGTACAAAGAATCCTAGAGGTAGTGGTTGTGGTTGAGCGTGGTTTCAACCGCTAAGTGATTTGTTGCAGCTTTTATGTTGGGTCACATAATTGATCCTATCCATCAGATATTAAAAGTCATTTGCTGGACACAGTCTGCTCAAAAAGGCCTCCTCTTTTTGGAAGGCTATGTGATCGACGCATTTCGTTACAAGTGCTCGCGTTCGGGCACCATAAAAAATAACTTAGTAGGAATATGCTGACCCATGTTTTGATGGGTACAACAACAAAAGTCATGCATTACAAATACGAAAAGTCCATCCCGTTTCTTCAGTCACATGTGCATGTATCCACACGCCGAAATAATATATGTAAACTTAAAAATTATATCTTATAAATATCTGTTCAATTTTATCTCTTTCAGGAGTTCAACCAATCGGGCTCGCTGACGAAATGCAAGCCACGGAGGCTTCTACTACTGAACGATCTAGTGGTTTGCGTGTCAGTGGGTGCCGGTGGTAACGGCGACGACACGGAGCGACTCGGCCTGAAGTGGGCGCATCCAGTACAAGACGTGGAAGTGCTCGATACGGGGACGTCGCCTACACTCAGTCGGGTGTTAGCTCAAGGTGAGTTAAGATCGTGTTTTGGTCTTGGATGTCTTGATCAACGCTTTTTTCCTTTCCATGGACATCGTAAGAGGCGACTAAGGAAGCAAACCCATGTGATGGCACCATGGTCTCCCTGTGTAACAAAATGTTACACCGTTAAGTGAGATGTGACCGCTGTATGCAAAGCGGTGGGTATTAGCAAAAAGTTCCATAAGGAGCCCGCCCAGTAGTTGACCTACAACGACTCGGTAATACAATACTATTAGCATGCATACTAATAGCAAATGGGCGATATGTTAATTACTTGAAAATAATACTTGTTACATTTTAATATAAAGTTGAAACCAATAATAAGTTCAACAAGAAAAGTATGTTAATATTCCATGATTTATTTCCCAGGCATGAACCGCAGTGGCAGTCTCCGCTCAAACTCGAGTAGTACGGGCAGCACGTCGACCGGCGACTCGCTATGCAACGAGATGTCCACGCTGATGCACGACTACGAGACGGTGTCGCGGATGGCCGACTTGGCGGCGTCTTTACGGACACCCTACCCTGAACTGGCGCCGGAGATGTTCAAGGCGTTGCTGCAGAATATACAGCAGAGTATACAGGTATGAAGAATTTTGCAATAAACAAATGTATCGAAAGTAGGAGTGTTCTTCAAGGCACCCGCTTTGTAGAAAACTACTTTAAAGTAGAATTCAGGATCCAACATAAAACCGTTGGACTCTGCATTCGATTCACAAGGCACAGGATCGGTTGGAGTGGCGGCAGGTAAAGGAAGCTTCAGCAGTGGAAATTAAAAGACTGATTTATTTTTGATCATGTTTTTTACTCCAATACAATGTGTCAATGTATTGTATATGTGTGAATATCATCTTTTGTCCAACGTCATTTATTGTTGAAGGGAATAAATTATCAATACATTAGTTTCAACTCCTGACGCCTACTGAATTTTGATAGTACAGACAAGTATAATATTTACGAATTTATGTCCAAAATTAAATATTGAAGCTATAGTTGTGTGCTGTATCGCGTCAATTTATACTGGTGCCCTGGGTGGTTAATGTATTACATTATTAATTTTCATGATGCAAGTTTAAGTAACTCTAAGGAGTAAAACACATTAACTTAAAATAGTCAACTTATCCACTTAGAAAGACTGCATTGCCTACTTAAAAATTGGTACTTTAACTTTATTATTTTCTCTTATCTTATGCAAAAAATATATTCTTTTGAATGTTATGTTCTACAGAAAAAAGACGACGAAATGGCATGGGTCGACTCCTGTTGCTTACAACTGACGATCCGCGGCCGGGAAGAGGCGCTCACGTTCCGGGCGAGCGAGCCGGGTGCAAGACGAGCGTGGGCCACTGAGCTAAGGCTGGCACAGTTGGCGACTGCGAGAGCGAACCGACCGGCGTGGAGACTGCCTGCTCCAGCTCCGCAAGCACCGCCTCATAAGATGCCGTTGTTCGTTACCGCTGCGCCGGTGTACTCCTCGAATAACCTTACTGAGGTAATAACATATATAATCATATAATATGATCATATCATATCAGATATTAATGTTGAATACAGTATTCAATAACAAATAACATACGTTAGCTGTAACCTGTTATTATATTCTGCTCGGCATGATGGGTCTTTCCTTACAACTAGAGGAGGTATTAAATCTATACGCTCGTTTAGTGCACGTTAAATGAAACGTAAAAAAGTTTTAATGTTTAAATTGATGTCAGGTAATTCAATACACTGTATCAATTAATTAAACGGAACATGTTGACTGCTATTACACTGATAGAGAATGCCTAACCTAACTTGCTAATAAAATGCTAGTCGTACCATGGAATCTTTAAATAAAAGTATGTTTTGGACGAAAACATATATAAAATAGTAATCACCGTACACATCATAATTGATAAACACTAACTTGAAAATCACTTGCAAATAAAACCAATCGACGCGTTATTGATACTACTTATTCGATTAGTTCTTTTAGTACTAAATTATCCAACTTGAACAAATACACGACTACTATTTGTTGGTAATTTGTAACTTTAATTAAACTTCCTTTTGTACTAAACGGTGTGACTTACACGAAGCACTATTAATGATATTATACGGCTAAGTAAAACAATCCGTTTCCCATTCGTGCGCAGGTGCGTTGCGGCTGCTTCTACACGTCGTCGGGTAGCGCGGGTGCGAGAGGCGCGGGCGCGCGGCGGGCCCGCTCGCTGCTGTGGGCGGGCGTGGCCCGCGGGTCCGATACACACGTGTCCGTGCTGACACACCGCGCAGCCGCGCTCAAGACCCTCGTTACGATCGACCTGCCAGATACTAGGGTGAGGTCCCATATCTGTATATTTACGACATATATAAGACTCCCTGACAATATATTTTTCTGATGGACACTTGTCTCTCTCCGTACAATGCTCATGAGGGCCAAAGGTGGAATACAATGAGGGATGAGATGATTGTTGGAAGAATGTTAGATTACATTACTAAAGCGTGACAAATGCTTAAGAACTCAGTAACTGTTACCCGTTGGGTACAACGGTGGAAACCGAAAACTAGACGTGCCTTCCAACCAACCAAGTGCGCTTCAAATTTAAGCACTAACGGTCACCTTTTTAAATCCCATTCAAGACTAACGATGTCTAACTCCGTAAATCGGTATTGATCAAACAACCCGTTAACATTATGTGTAAAGAATTTAGTAAAAGTAAACTTAAGTTTGGAATGTTATTTCTCTTTACAGGTGACCTCGATAGAATATGCAAAGGGACTACGACAAGTGACCACGCTGTGCGGTGACACAGTGTGGCTCGGCACTGAGGACAAGAGGCTCATCATATTCTCCGGCGTGGAACCGGAGAAGCAAGAGAAACTGACGGAAGTACCCACCATCGCACCAGTCACGCAAATCCGCTACCACTGCGATTCTATGTTCGTGGGACTCGCCAACGGCCGGGTGTCTGTATTCAGACGAAATCACGACGACTCCTGGGCGTTGCATGAACCCCTTGCGATAGAACTCGGCGATAAACCAGTACATTGCGTTCTGCCAATCGATGGTATAATATACGCGACGTGTGCACGAAGAGTGTTTGCGATTAACGCTCTTACTGCGGAGATAATGCGTATATTGGAGTTGAAGGGAGATAGTGATCGCTCTGTCAGGTATCTCGCGCATTCCGGGGTGGGGCTATGGACTGCGTTCTCTGATTCCACGTATGTTAGTTTATACCACGCGGAAACCTTCGAACACTTGCAGAATATTGACATCGCTGCAGATGTGGCGAAAACTATTGGCGCGAGGGAGGGAAGCAAACCGGCCTACGTATCGGCTCTATTGGCCGTACAAGGTTTGTTGTGGGTCGGGACGACAGCTGGTGTTAGCGTAACGGTCCCGTTGCCAAAACTCGAAGGTCTTCCGCTCATCGGAGGGCATATAGCTGTTTCGTATCATGCTCACGCAGGACCCGTTACGTTCCTCCTCTCGTTACAGCCAGAGAGCAGAGAGATCGACGTTAACGTTGTACGGCGGAATCTGTCGAACGCGCGCGCTCTCGCCGAGACCGTACAAGAGTTTAAGGAGGAAGAGACCAAAGAAGATAATGACAAACCGAAACTCGAGCGACGGATATCGGAGGAGTTAAGTCCTTACCGGCCCCAACGCGTCCAGTCTGCTGTAATAAGGAGAAAGAAGCCGGGTGATGTTCGATTAAGTAAAACGTTACCTAAATGTGCGAATCTCAATGCTTGTGACGTATATGGTCTCTTTGGAGATCTCATGTTCGTGAAGGATTGCGTTGGAGAAGCCGACGTTAACGGATCGGGTGGTGAAGCGCTCCGGCGTAGCGATCCCGAACTAGCTGCTATTCCATTCCGCGTCAGTACACTCGACAGACGATTGCGAATGAGAGCCGGACGACCGCGGAGCTTAGATCTCTCCAGCTGGTCAGTGGACTCGAGAGCTTCCAGCCTTTGCACGTCATCGGGTAGCGAGGAATCAATGGCTCTGAGAGGAGTCTCACGGACTAGTTCCGGGGCGTCGGGCGCGGCGAACTTGGCGCCCCTCGCCGCGTCAACTCCAGACTCGTCGTCGGGAAAATCAAGCTCGTCGGAACGTTCGATCTCCCGCAGCGATTCAGCGAACGCACCTGAGCTACGCGTTCCGAGTAAGAGTGCGGCGAGAAGTCTCCGTGGCGCAGATTACGTGGTGGGTGAAAGTACGGCGCGTCGCTCTGTCGTGACGGTAGTGGGCGGGCGTGGGTACGTAGACTGGCGACAGACGGCCGACGCGGCTGAACGCCCCGCTCCCGCCGCTGATCCAAACCCGCGTGACGCACACCTCGTACTATGGGAGATGCGCTTGTGACCGATTGCATCTCACCCGAAGCATACCCGTTTGATCGTGCCAATTCGCATTAGGTCGGATCGACATATGGGTATGATGTGTCGGATGCATATTGTATTTTTATTGCACTGTTCACATTAGAATTCTAATGCGAACTTACGCTATTGGAATCCAATCGGATGCCTTTATTGACCGCAAGGAGCACCACCGAAGCCCTCCATTATGACTTCACGTGTCAATGTGACATATTCATAGATGGATACTTGAGACTATCTGCACAAGTTTATTGGACCACCCTTCTTTGTTAATTTTGTGAAGATTTAATCGATCTAAAGGTCTCCTTGCGGCTTCTATGTCCAATCAAAAATGTTTATTTGTAAATAAAACCCGGTGCACGCTGTAGATTTATGTAAATTCCAGTTTTTATAGCGCTATTTAAGTAGCATTATATAATGTTAATATTATATAATTATGTACAGTTTCGCTTCAATCTCGACAAGTAAACAGTTCTTACGAGTCGCATATTAGCATTGGTTCCTTATGAATCATATCGACCTTGGGATTCGGAGGAAAATATTTATGAGAACAAAAAATTTACACAGAGTGTGAATCTTGTGATAAGCTTTAAATTATTTTTGGATATTGAGACTAATGGTTCGCCGGATGGCCTGATATTTTCTCGTACAATATGTAAGCGCAGGTGCATTATTTTTGTGATCCTTTATATTGATGTTATATAAATAGTGAAGTGAGAATGGATTCTTGAACACATGTTCTAGTTGGGTATGTAATGGTTTTAATGTTAATCAGCTGTCGTTTATTTGCATTGTATGATTAGTTACATTGCAAATAATTTCATTCTAAAATGTTGGGAGCGGGAGTTATAATCTCTTATTCTGGTTGTTAATACAAAATATATTTAATTATAATGAAGCGCCATATTAACATTAGAATAATTTCGTAGCGTATCTTGTTTATATAAAAATAATTGTAATGTAAATTTGATATCAGAATAACAGTATACCATTATCGTTTTAATTTACGACTGGTTTAACCCTAATTATTGAAAACAAGTGGCCTTATTTTTCAAAATATAAATTTCCAGTGTGATTATGGCATTCGTTTAAGCTTTATTGTTAGACATAATTTATGTCGCTTTAAGAATTAGACTGATTTAGCTTAAGCGTTAAAACTTACTATTAGTTGAATTATAATTAGTAAGACGAATAACGAATTTCGATCGAAAAATCATTACCGTTATTTCAGAATGATCGTGTAAATGATGCCTGCCGAAGTATAAATTCACATTTAATGTACTAACTGATAAGAAAAGAAATTATTAGGAATCCTACAGTTATTGTTACATGTTATAAATGCTCCAGGTTGTTTTGTCACCAAGTGATTATTTTGTTAGAGTTAAGCCTTAGATTTCGCCACACGAAGTCCCCCATATTGTCAGTAAATTTCAAGTTATTATACAGTTATACCTATCAATTTTATTACTGTTAGTCGTTATGTTGAAATGTTACTCTCGGTCAGTAGTACATACATGAAATATTTTTTAACGAACAATTCCAAAGACCCGAGTATAGTTACAGTGGCATTATTATAAAAATACCTGAAATTTTGGCTTGTTAATAAATGTATTATCTTCTGTAATTATCGTGCCAAATTGTATATTATTCAAAGTTTTCGTTGTACAGATACTATAAGTAATGATTTCTTTTCTTTAATTTACCTTTTCCGTATATTAAATTATTTCTTTGTTACTCTACAAAAGGTAACATTATTTGTTATACGCTAATGTGTCAAATAGTTGATGTTAAAATTTATCTCGAATATTACATTGTCAAACCTCATCTTTAAGTTTTTGTGTTACAAACTGATCTTTATACAGAAAACGTCACAACATGTATGCATTAAGGTGTAAATAAATTTTAAGTTTATATGTATACACCTGTACATTTTGTTTTATTTTCATTTACACCTAACTTGATATAACTGTGGTTGTTGTGTACTAATTTATCATTTTGAATAGAGAAATAAGTTTCTATTTAGCTACATATTCCTTGCGAACCGATGTGTAGACGAACGCGTAGGAAAACAAGTTTACAGCGACTATGCTACGTAATATAGTAGTTTCTCGTATTTCTCATTCATCGCAATCAATAAATAATATGTGACGTTGTTAATAACTTCACATATTAGTTATTATATAAGTAGTTGTACGTCACTGTATAAGAAACTTGCATAGTAATGGTCACGTGTTGAAAAGGAAACAAAAATAAAGCAACTGAAACTTCTAGAATTTAAATATTATTGGTAATAAAGATTAAGGACTGTGGTTTCTTGTCTTAAGCGGTTAATGGAAGGTTCCTGAAGTAAACTGGCAAATGCTATGGCAAATCTGAAAGAAAAAGATGTTGAAATTAGTAATCCCAAATAACTTTGAAGGCTTTTGGTGGAAGAATGGGTAGTATGACAAAAAATTTGTTACGTAGCAATGTTGCCTGAACGTGCCCTAAGGGGGCTTTAAGTTAAATTTTATCCTAAATTCGCACAAGATACTGATAAAGATATTTTAATGATTAATATTTATAGAACCACACGCCCCCACATTGAATATTTTAAGTAGGTACTCACTGTTACGTCGCTTACATTCCCTGAGTGCCTGACTGAATGCTTGGCACTCCTGCAAATTTTCATGATTTGTGGCGCATTGCAAAAATTGTGAGATCTCGAATGCGCAGGGCCCATTCGGCTCCTGACCCAGCTGGTAGTTCTGAGGTAGAGATTGCATCACCTCTTCTCGCCGCCGCCCAGTGAACATACTTGTTATGGCTTCGCCTGCTAAATGCCCCTGCGCAAAAATACACCGTTATTACAATTTTATTATTTCAACGTTAATACATGGCAAATATTACGGAGTTAAAGATTATAAAAAAAAAAATATCTATCTAATATACAAAATTCACGTTTGTGTAAAAGACTAAGACGTGGCCCTTGGGCTACGGAACTTTTGCTTCAAACATCAATCGCTTGACACTGCTTTACCCTTGGGTCAGTATTGAGCGTTAACCAGAAATGTTTGTAAAAGTCTGAACTTATAATATCACAAAATTTCTGAAATTAAGCTTGAAGCGAATATGTCGTGGTCATCGGGTATGACCACTTTTATGGGATGTAGGATGATTGCATGGAGCTACAAAATATAATAAAATTTATCATCAGTATAATATTGGTTCACCTAAGATCGAACTCGAATGCTCCTATTAAGAAGTTCTTCATAAAATAGCTTATACATAAATAAAGTATGTAGTTTTAAAAATAAAAAGTTACACGACATTTACCATAGTAGTGCCGAGAGTGACACCGCCCGCTATAGACGCAGCATCCCTGAACATGGAACGGCGGGGCATCGGCGTCACGATGATGTTGGGCGGCCGCGCCGGAGCATGCTGATCGGCGTGAGAGTAGCGCGAGCGGCTTGCGCTACGACTAACAAATAAACAATATGATCGATCGATTATAAATCTAAAATACATATTATAATCAAAACAAATCTAGCTATTTATGTATAAAATATTCCTAAATTCCAATTATTTTTTCTAATGTTTAATTTAAAAACCCTCGGTATGTTGAAATGCTTATTGGATTATATACATTTTCATTAAAATATACATAATTATAATCGTTCATTATGGAAGCATGGTCGAATTGTGAAAGTCTACTGGTTTTAATCTTACCATATACGAGTTATGTTACCAGTCTGAATTACTTTTATTAAAATTGTGCTTT
>DWLI01004034.1:0-11228 GCA_018249915.1 Cecropterus dorantes dorantes
CAGGTTTCCTCACGATGTTTTCCTTCACCGTAAAGCAGTGATAATTAGTTTCTAATACGCACATAATTTCATAAAAAAATATTTTGTATTATGTATTATATGTTATTGTAACATAATATGTAATTAAGTTGTTGTTTTAACTTTGCTTAGACTTTATACTCTTTGTTTAGAATAAGTAGGTACTGACATTTAATTCGAGTACTAACTACCAATAATAATGAAGATCGTATTCAATACACCAAGCCCTAGAAGGCCAAAACATCATTAAACCCCCATTTACTTAACCATAGACAACAATACGTCATTTCAGCATGAAAATATAGACCGTAATCAACAAGCCAGCGAAGTAAAATGTGGGTTATTTTCCAAAAGAGCATTCTCATTCAAAATGTACCTTCCGTCGACATTTACCATCGCTCGGCGAAATTACTGAGAAGTCAATAAATTCGAAGTGAAATATTGGCCGATAGTCGAATAGCGATGAGTGGCGACCTCGCTTCCGAAAACCATCACGGAGTCGACCGCTGCAGAAACAAAAAGGCCGGTGCCGCCGGTGCACATCCGATTGCACTGCCAACGCTGAAAAATTACACTGACAACCCTACCAACTGGAGTTAATACATTACGTACCACAGATTTAAAGCTGCGTTTATATTTACAGACATGGACATAGCGGACGCTTACCGAGGCAGACAAGTAGTATTTTTCTACACAATGTGGATTGACGTATTTATATTTTCGCGCAGACACGGGCCATATCTGGCAAAATATTGTAGAGGAAGGTATGAAATTTTCTGCCATGGCACGTTCCATGTTTTTTTTTTTAAGAAAAGTAGTAAACATGTTGGCACTTCATCTGCAGATGGTCAGTCATGAACTAATGCTATCTACCAAAACGCAGAACTGCTGCACTAAAAAAATACTTATTACGGTAAGCGAAATTTTAAAAAATGCAAAGTTTTTCAGAAGAACACACTACAAATATATAAGATAAACAAAAAAATACAAAATACAAGGCCTTTTTAGAAGTGGCCAATATACCGCAATCGTATACCCTCTTCCTATTTAATATATATAGTATATGATATTTAAAAAAATATATTATTACTTCATGGCATATCTACGTTTTAAGTCTACGTTACAAACGCTCCACCAATTCGACGACGTAATTTCCTATTTGAAAATTCAGTTTTTCTTCCATTTTTCACGAACGAACGACTGGCTGCCCCCGGGCTGACTGCACGGGCGAACGGAAATGTGCTCAATTAAATTAGACATTCCGATTTATGTGCATACAATGCTATTTGATAGGTTTATAATTAGACAGAGTTGTTTTGTTCCCTTTTACGCCTACGTTTCACGTGACATACATTGTTATGAATCGTACAAATGTAAAAAAGCAGTGATAGCCGAATGGTTGAAACTTAGTCCGATCGGGAGTCCGATGTTCGAATCCCAGGCACGCAACACAGATTTTTCTAAAATTATATGCGTATTAGAAGTTAATTACCACTGCTTTCCGGTGAAGGAACACATCGTGAGGAAACCTACACATCCGAGAGTTCTTTAAAATAAGTTCTTAAAGGTGTGTGAAGTCTACCAATTCGCACTTGGCCAGCGCGGTGGACTATGGCCCGAAACTCTCTCAATCTGAGAGAAGACCCGTGTCAGCAGTGGGACAATAATGGGTTGATGGAAAAATGGAAAACATGATACAGTGAATGGGCTGAGTGTGTGGTGATGTACAGAGTAAGGTGCGGGGAGTGCTTCCAGATGGTGATTGTAAAATAACAGTGTTTCCTACTTAAAAATACTGTATTTTGTACAAAATTACAGTAAGTGACTTGTTGAAGACGTAAAGAATTTGCGTCGACGAAAAAAAAAAGCTCACCTACTTTAACAACTTTTTCTGCAATTCAACAAAAAAAATAGGTTCACTCATTAATAAAATTTCTAAACAACATAATAAGTTTCTACTTTTATTTACTTATAAGTATGTTGTTGGCAAATATAGTGAATTCCTACAGTGTATTTTTACCATTACAGTATACAGTAATAAAGTTGAAAATACAGCAGATCTACTGTAATTACAGTGCATCTGGAAGCACTGGGTGCGTGGTAACTGCGCTGTAGAGACGTGCAGAGTGGAGAATCGGTGCTAAAATAATATCATTCTTAAGTTTCAATGTTTCTGTAAAAATTTTAGTACTACACTTACAGGTTCAGTAGGTTTTTCTCCTGTGTCGTGGGTCCAATAGACATACGTAGACACATACACACACACGGACCCAGAAACATATATAAGAATCTTACTAATATAAAGACAAAAACGTGTGTGGATTTGTGTTTGTTCTTTCAAAAACTGCTGGTCGGATTTTGCTGAAATTTGGCACACATATAGTTTATGACCTACTTAATCTAGGTCATAGGAATTTTCATTACTAAGGTATAAGTGACCGAAGCGGGCAGAGCCGTGGCAATGGGCTAGTCTAATGTAAATTAATAACCTCAATACATCATTCAGATATTGACGACACGCGTGGCGGAGCGGTCACCCTACCGGTCTGACGCGCAGTGGGTCCCGGGTTCCATCCCCGTCCAGACATGTGAATGATGAGTTTAGATTCTGTTCTGGGTCTGGGTGTTTGTCTATTCGTCTTTGTGTGTCCATGGCGCCCTCGACACGGGGAAATCTTAGTGCGGGGCTATGAGCGTAGAAAACGTTAAGCGTTATTTACAAATAATGACCGGTGCTATGTAAACACAGAACAATTTGGCTATTCACAAATAGTGCACCAACCGCCAATCCGTCTAACGAAGGAAGATGACTCAGGGGTCAGTAACACTGCACGCGGCATCTTGCATAACAACGTCATTCATTCACCGTCACATTGAGCTATGCAAATGTTTGCATAACGACCTTCCTCATTCTTCATTAGCGTTGTGCGGTGTGAATAAAGAATTTGTTAATTTTTCTTTTAAATATTTCTTATTCGGAAACGAGAATGAAAAGTCGGCCTCCGAATAATTTCAGTAATAGAATTACAGTCGTTCACTGAAGGAAATACTACTAATCTATACAAATAGATTATTCTCTATTAGATCAACCTGTAATTCACTGCAATTTTCTTAAAAGTGGTTAAAACATAAAAAAAAAAAAAACTATTAATAATATTTGAAAATGCGGTCTTAAATATTTTGGGCAGCAAAAGTTTTATGGAGAATGACATAATCTACATTTTTCATCTAGTATTTGTATTGTGAAGACCTTAAATACACTTATACTATCGTCTTATATACTTATTTAATCGTTTAAGTCGATTTTGACGGGGTGTTCACATAAGAATAAAAGACTTTATCACTCAGTGTGTGTGTGTGTCACCTGTGTAAAGCAAACGCAACATCGTCCTGATGCGATTTTTTTTTTATTTTCAAAATTAATTCATAAGAGCGCCACACGTGCGTAGACGCGACTTCGTGAATCTTATCTAAAAAATATGACTGTGAGAAACATATTTCACGCTTAGATACAAAACTACTTAAACAGGTTTAACAGCTCATAAATTTTAATCGAATCTACTCGTCACATCCGTTTCAATTGTAGTATAGAAATATTGTGTGTAGGTGGTTTAAATGAATAACCCTACTCATCTTAAATAAATAAAAAAATATATCGATGTTGTGATAGAAACATTTTTTTGTCACTTAAACAATTTTATATGTTAAAAAAAAAAATACGTGACGAATAGATAACTTCTCTTCCGAAGGAAGTCGTTAATAACTTATAAAATTATCTTTGTTTTAGCTTTGCTAAATCGTTATTCACAATACACATTTCTTTGGTGGTAGAACTTATTCCTAGGTAGTTCTTGCGTTGTCCTTGTAGTAACGGGACCAGAATAGGGCTAAGACCAGAAGGTGCGGTGAGCGCAAATGCTCACCAGGAAAGAGCCCGAAAAGGGCATCACGCTTGGAGGACGCCGGTTGCGTTCCCTTGGAGATCCCGGAGTTTTCCTTCAGCGCTGAGGTCGACCCGGTGGTCCACCGGGGGGTTTTAGGGCGGTAAAAATCCCACATAACCTGGCGTCGCTCCCACGGCGTCGAGTACCTTTTGAAGGTTTCCCAATCTAAAACAAGAAAAAGGTAGTTCTTGCGTTTCAGTGGAAGAGTGGTTGCCGGCTCACTTTTTATATGAAGTGACCGCATTAGTAGGCAATCTACCTATGTTTGACTTTAGATAGAATATCTGTTCTATATAAAGTTACCACCATCAAATACCATGAGGTGGACTGCACATGCTCTGTTGCTACTTTAATCTATTATAAAAAAAAAATGCAATGACGCTGCGTCAATTCAAGATTGGTTGGTTTTGTACAATTGTATTTTTCGTTTCATGCAAAAAATATAGCTAGGATTTTTATTAATCTAGATATATACAATTTTCAATAAAAATAATAGATTTTTTTGATACGGATAATTCTATCTTAAAATCAGCTATCAAATTTCAATAAATATTTTTGACCTTTTTTCGTTTAAAAATATATATTTTGTAGTTTAACTTTAGCTAGTTCAAAAATATAATAAACACGTAACCTTCAAAGTAAGATTTTGCTCATAAGAATCCACGTTACGTTCATAAGTTGACGGCGCTTCTTAGATTTTATGAATGAATCCATTGTTAGTTGATACGTCCTGGGAATTTTAAATCCCTTTTCACCAAGGATGACAATCGTAAATCTTTTTTTTTTGCTGTATTTTTTATGAGGTTCGCGATAAGAGTTCTCTGCCTCTATACAAGTTATCTATGATTTCTTGTAACTTTAGGATTATAGTGGATTTTATTGTTTTATTAATTAAAAAATGATACTTACAAAATATTTTTACTGGGAGATAGAGAGTTAATCGTAGCGATGATTGAGTGTTGGGTTTTTTACATATATTGTAAGCGAAATTATAAATTATCATTTGTTTACTATATTACAAAGAGATCATCAAGAAGACTTATGGCCACAAAAAGATAGATCGACAACAGTTTCTTCTTTCGGATCCAATGGCGACCTTTTAAGCGGGAGCAAGCCATACGACCCACGTGGCGAAGCGGTTACCATACTGATCTGACACGCGGCGGGTATCGCTTTCGATTCCCGGCTAGACGGAAAGCTTTAGTGTTATACACACTCAAAATTTCATTTAAACGAGTGAACTGCTCCGGAGATTAACCTACAGAAACAGAGATATGTGATTTAAAAATAAAAATACAAGTTTAAGAAACGGTATTTTTGCCAACCCTACAGATCTATTAACGTCGACACTAACTATGTCATACTTATAAGGAGATATATATCTATGTGTAGGTAATACGATTTTTATTACTTCGTACCGAGAACGCTGATGTCATAAATAAACAGCTGTTGATAACATCTTGGTAATTTACTATTCTGATCGTTTGAGGAGCTGTGTGGTCTATTTTTTTATGCAATTGGGCATAATTGTTGCCTTTGGATGTTAAATACGGGTATACATCCTTTTAAGGATTGCGTACAAGAAAGAGTGATCCGTGGTTTATAACTGGTCAATCTTATGACCGTTCGTAGGTGTGACAACGCCGTACCAATCGACTAATAAAGGTGTCTACAACTTTCTTATTTATACTTTATGAATTTGTGTTAATACAAAATCGCGAAAAACTGTGTTTATACTCGTATAACCCTACCAGAAAAAAATCTAGCCTATGTTTTATGTCAATTGTCACTTTACTTCAAGTTTTGTGAAAATAAGTGTACTTGTAAATAAATAAATAGTACATAAACATACATACAGACGGACAAAATTAAATTAGAAATTGACTTATCGTTATAGATATTTAAATCACGAAAAAATACCTTAAAGTACCTGGATGTACAAAAATACTAAACAGATAAATAAATTAATAGGTATCAATGTCACAAAGAGTCTAATACGATACCAAACACGTGTTTCACATTAGTAAAACATTCGGTTCTCACGTCAACCTCACATGGAATGCAGTTTAGGTGTGACATCGTTGTTTGCGGACCATTTTGGGTTCATTTGTGGTATTTTGCATTCTATATATGGCACATGACATAAGATGTTTGGCGACAGGTCAAAGATATAGTCAAAGTGACTTCGTTATCGATGTATTTATTGAATTTTTTTTTATGGGACCCCATAGGAATATCGATCTTCTAAACATAAAAACAAAGGATACTCACTTCCTACTGATCGTTTTTGAATCTATAAGCTAATACTATGTAATTTAAAAATATAAATTCTTATTTTTTTTTTATATTCCACTCCTAAGGGGGCAAAATAAAAGTATTTACTCGTATAATAGAAATATTTTCAGGGGACTCTACCGATTGTCGTTGAATCTGAACTACTTAATCCGATGCCATAAAATTTGAAAAATAGATTTTTAAAAGTATTTTAGATATTTCACTCCTAAGGGAATAAAATAGAATCAACGGTTAGTATTGTATTATTGCAAAAACTATTCTCTACACTATTTATTCGTAAAATTGATTGTTGTTTTAATTGATGTATTTATAACTTTTAAATTATACCCTTTACATATATTTACATGTCTCATGTTTCTATCCAACATGTTTAAGTTTTAAATTAAATAAGTTCAAAAGAATAGGTATACAATAAGTGATACTCACAAGACCCTAATCTGCAAACCGGATTATGACACCAGCTTCTTATAATTATCTAGGAGCAAAAAAATAATAACTATATTATTTATTATTATCAAATAGTCATTATCCTTTTTAATATATGAAACGATGTGTATTCTTCATTTAAGAAAATCTTTCCTTTCCGTGTGTATATAAGAAGATATAATATTTTTTACTTTTATTCAATGCATTTCTCCCCTCAACTTGGGGTGAGGGGAGGGGTGTTTGGAGTATACTTCACAATGAAAAAAGTCTCAATATATCACAAGTTGAGAATAAAAGTGAATGGAATTACAAAATTGTGTGGTACTATAAAGAGACGTTATGTTTGTTTTTCGTTTCCTAGCAAAAAGACCGCATATTTACATACCGTTTAACTAGTGATTTCCGTCGGATCTGCACGCTTTGGTCAGGTTTGCCACTGCAGAACTATTAGTAAATAATTCAAATTTGATTAGCCAAATATAATTCAATTCCGATCAGTAGATTTCCTGTGAAAGAGTAACATACATATATCCTCTCTAATTTTCGTTTTTATATGTTATCTTGCAGTGTTAAGCAGAGTTAATATAATTGTGTTCTTCGCTGACGGCTCGCGATAATAATTAAATTCTAGCTTGGTAGGTTGGTAGGAAGTGTAGTAACGCATTTAGCCGTACTTACGTAACCAAGTCAATCTTACCTTGTATTGATCACAAATGTCCATGGGCGGTAGTGTCCTTCATCCTTCTTTCGTTCCTTCATCCTAATCATTAGGTGGTTTTTTGTATTCCCATATAATAAAATACTCTTGGCTGTGCGTGTTTATGCTCGCAGTAGATGAAGAACTTTACAAGAGCAGTTACCAAACACCAATTCATTGATTTTATCTCACGAAGAATATTACTGTAGCTCATGCGAGTGATGTCGCAGGACTAAGCTAGTTAATTGTATTTAGACTTTGACATATGCTCGTTAGCCTTGACTCGGTCATTGTTTTTTGTCCGCCCGTCTGCGATCACATTCGCCCAAAGATTAATGGAATACACGTAATGTTTGCACATGTCAATATGTTGCTAATGGGGCCTTTAATTTTGTGGATATATGTACTGGTGTTAAGTCAATGTTTGTGATATATCTTAATGGATGTATTTTTGTTGTTTTTGTAAAGGGAATAGATTAAGTCTATTCCCTTTACAAAAACGACAATGGTATACCTATACTTTACAAAAACAACAATGGTATACCTATATGCCTAATGGTATACTTATTAAATGGAATTACGCTTGTTTAGTTCCCTGACGTACGCCTTATAAGTAAATGTACCCTACAACACCCTTTTAAGTAGAACATGGAAAAGCTACAAATATAGGCAAACAAGTAAGGTCATTACTGCAAATTCTTGTATTTTAGCTAAGGTTCATGGCTAATGATGGGAACAGAAAGTTCAAGATCAGTTTAAAGAGGATCCTCTACTTAAGAGTTCGATATCTCAAAAGCAAATAGCGTTATGTTTTGTTTCTGTATTTTACCTGCAGCGATGTTGAAAAATGGCATCTTCACGCTCGTCTGTTTTGTTTGCAGTAAAACAATTTGTAGATGTCCATGTTCGGCGAGGATCACAAATAAACTCAAATATTTGCTATATAACACTCCTCTTAATACAAATCTTTTTTTAATTCTTGTTCATTATTATAATCATATTATTATGCGAAAACATTATCCTTTCGGTGTTTTGTTGTGCAAATAATATCTAAAACAGGTAATACAGGTAATGTTTGTACGTCATTTTATCAAACACACGAGGTATATCACCAAGTAATGTGACCACACATCTATCAGCTGATTCCGACAG
The DNA here is from genome assembly GCA_018249915.1 of Cecropterus dorantes dorantes. Taxonomy (NCBI): domain Eukaryota; kingdom Metazoa; phylum Arthropoda; class Insecta; order Lepidoptera; family Hesperiidae; genus Cecropterus; species Cecropterus dorantes. Next base: position 8,533 of record DWLI01004034.1, read on the forward strand.
TGTGATTTCATATTTTTTCACCCACGCACTAGTTCACCTTGTGAAGTAACGAATTTTCGCACGCTTTAAATCAAATGATTGGTCATTCTTTTATTCCTTTTTTTGTGTCGGGTTTTTCTAAGACGCCTGCCATTGATAGATAGATTTGATGCTACTCTGCCTAAGGAATTAAGTTTTAAGTGGTGCGTAGCGAATGTTCTAATTGGAATCTTTAGGTACCTTCGTTTAACGTTGATATGGAATTGTAGTGATTAGGAAAATTTAATTTAGGTACATCTTTTTTTAAACCATTCCGTGACTTCCTTTGTGATTCTTATAGGTCGTAGGCACGGAATGGTTAATAAACGTACCATCCTAAAATGTTAGGAAGCCTACTATACTTATATTTAATTGAGTCGGATAGTCTTTGAAGATTCTTAGAAATATTCTACTCAGTCTTATAGGACTCCTATTGATAAAACGTAGTTCGAAGCTACTATTTTGAAACAAATGACTTTAGACAAGAATTAAATAAAAATGGTCACTTGTTAGATTATTTTTCTTTTTTCGACTGTGCTGGGGGGAGATTCAGAACCCTAAACCTCTTTTCATGAACTCCCATAGAGGTTGTCTGTAACTGTTTAGATTATTTAATAATAACATTGTTTGTGAAAAAATATATTTTTTATTAATTTTCATTTCTGTTTTTCATTACAGGAAGATGAAAAAGTCGTGGATTTAGTTGCTAAGTACGGGCCTAAGAAATGGACGCTAATAGCGCGGCATCTCAAAGGCAGGATAGGAAAACAATGCAGGTTAGTTACATTTTAAGTATTTTTATTGATATGTGTTAATCATATACAAACTTGAATAGATTTAATAACTTTGTCTATATTTATTTTTAATAAAAATCTACATAATATATCATGTTATATAATTATCCATAACGTATTTCTGTAGCATATATATGTATATTTATTTATTTATTACATGTTATGCCAAACAAGCATTACAGATTTTATCTAATGCACTTATTTATACATACATATATATATATATATATATAGATATAGATATACTGATAATAATCTTGTAATATTTCAGGGAGCGCTGGCATAATCACCTAAACCCCTCGATAAAGAAAACAGCGTGGACAGAACATGAAGACAGAGTCATTTATCAAGCCCACAAGCAGCTGGGTAACCAGTGGGCGAAGATCGCTAAGTTACTGCCTGGAAGGTAAGCATTTCACTTTGTAGAATAAGCCGAATTATTTCTACGACTCTAGATAAAACTCCTGGGATGTATGAAGTTTGCTTCCAGATGTCTATGGGCGGCAGTAACCACTTACCATTATGTGAAATGCATGCTTATTTGCTACTTCAATATGATATTTAATCTAGAAATAGGTGTGGCGGTGGTACCCGGTCCACTACGCTACTACACTAATACTACCACTTTTTTTTATTAAAGTGATAAAATAGCAAACGAGCTAGCAGTCCTCATGATGGTTAGTACCACCCATGGATATCTGTAAGCGACTTCGATATAGAACAGGGGTTCTATCTGAAGTCGATCACAGATGCGTTGCTACTCCCGAGGACTAAGGTGTTCGCCTCTATGTCAGCCGGCAACCACACCCTTCCAACGAAACGCAAGAACTGCTTCACCCAAGAAACGGGTGTGGCCGTAGTACCGTTCCAACTACACTATTTCTATTCTATCTGGTGTATATTGACCTGTGCAAGATGTCCATGGACATCAGTAGGACAAGGGTAGTGTACAATAGAGGGCGGTTTTCACGGATGTTTGCTGTTTGCATAACTTTAAAAATACTTGTTTAAATGTCTTATAACATATATTATCATAATTATTTTCAGGACAGACAACGCGATAAAGAACCATTGGAACTCGACTATGCGAAGGAAGTATGAACCCGAATTGCTGGATTGTTTCGAGACACTTCGTCGCAAGCAACGAGTTAAACGCACTTTTGAGAACTCTGAGAGGTCACACGACTCTTATAATGAGGTAGGCTTATATTTCTTTGTGTTATTTTGTATAGTGCTATATGCAATCGATATGATAATTATAACGTGTGATATATATTGAATACATTTACATAAAACAGAAGGAATGAATGAATGAACGAATGAATGAATTGCACACTTACAGTTGAACTTAACAATAAATACAAAAAAACAGGTCTTATTAGAATGCTATAAGCGATCTTATCGCTGAGTAGTGATCTTTTCTAGGTCTATGCACGGAAACAGAATATATACTTGTACTTAATCTTTACACTGTTTGAAGTTTGTTGAAATAATTAGTTTTACTATGCATATTCAATAGAGAAAAATACAGAGCTCATTTTAGTTGAACTTATAAATATTCAGTATCACAAGGAGGATTAATGACGAATTTTTGAAAATACAACTAATTATTATGTGTGATTGACAGTAAATTTTGATAGCTGCTATTTAAATAGCGAATATAGCTATTTAAATATAATCATAAGCTAAGTATCATCTTGAGCTTTATTTTTTGAATATACTCAAAAATGTGGAGATTTTCAAATTAGATGTAGTTCTTTAATTTTTCGTATTATATCAACTAAATACGTTTACAACCTCAGATTTAGTCTTTCATAAATACACTTACCATAAATATATCTTTAACATAAAAAAATCTAATTTCCAGACAACATGGACGGACTC
>DWLI01004035.1:0-11227 GCA_018249915.1 Cecropterus dorantes dorantes
CGGTCCGCTCTTTTCACGTCTTTAGCTTCAATACAGAATGCATTATTTCAGGCAAGTGTAATCGTAGGGCTGCCAAAGCATAACATAATTAACGCATATATATTATATTAAGGCATATATTAATATTTATTATTTTATATTATTTTTTTTGCATTTTGGCGATTGGTTATATTGTTATAGAGGCATATAGATTATTATTCGTTATCGATACGATGGTGCACAAATGTTGATAAAAACGAATTTTAACAATCTAATTACAATGTTATAGCGATATAAAATAGATAATGCCTGGAAAATGTTATTAAATATTTGTCTCTAATGATTGTAACGTAATTACTGCAACTACTACAGGTGGTAAAAATCTCTACTTATAACAGTATGATTTAAATTGATAAGAATAAAACGAGTTATTTTTTACAAGCTTTTTATAAAATTTATTTGTTACTAGTGGTTTAAGTGTAAGAAGTGAATTCTAAAAGTGCAAATAATTGAGCTGAACATTTTGTTGATTACTATGTATGATTAACTTAGTGACGTCACTCTAAATCCAATCTGAAGTACGTCCCAAGATGGCGGATCTATAATTTTCATGGACCTCCATAATACAACATGTAACAAAAGTAGTTTAAAATGGAAAGTGTAAATTTTAATTTAGCAGGCAACCCTGGTGCTACAGTGCGTAACCGTGCAGAAAGTGACAGCTCGTTTTGGCGGGAATTCACCAAGCTACCGCGCGTGGATCTTAGGGCCAACACAAACATTATTATCTTATGATTCTACAAAATCAATTTTAAAGATATCCGATTCGTTGAAAAGAAATATTGCTCGTCTTTGGGTGGTACAAAGCTAAGTTTATTAATTTTGGGCCTTGTCAAGAACGTCAAATAAATGTCAACTAAATAATTCTTGACAGCCGGAAGACACCGCCATCTATAGACAACTAGACAAGTATTTAGATTATTTATTAAAATTGTTTCGATTATCTGTGTCAATAGCACATAGACGTTTTTATTGTTTAGCTTTTAGTTTCTTAATCATATTTTTAAATGATATTTGGTGAGTACAAATTGACAATAATGTGTATAAACTTTTTTGCTTCTGGTCTGTTGATATTTGGTTAGTCCAAACTATTTTTTCTTTTTGATATGAATACAGATAACAAACGCACCCCTACCTATCCGACAGATCGGTACCGGTTGTACACACGAGTCGACGATCGTCGCGACAATTTATTTCGGTTCGGGGCAATGCACTTCGCATGCAGCCCTGATCGCCGAGCGAGTAAACACTGGCGCAGTGGGAAAACACTTTTACCTACTGTCCTAAGGCCTATGTGTTTGTGCGTATAAATAGCGTAAGATGTTCTTAGATGTGGTTACTATCGGGTTTTCCTTATAGCTTACTAGCTTTTTCCCGCGGGTCCGTCCGCTTCGGTCATATCGCGAAGGTCACAAATATGTGTTTGGCAAATTTCAGACAAATTCGATGAGTAGTTTACGTGAAAGGGTGACAAACATACATACATCCTCACAAACTTTCGCCTTCACATTTCGCCTTCATTTGGGAGATAAATTTTAATTCTATATCATGGTATTGTTTGACGCTAGTAGAACCCTTGTGGTTCATTTCCAGAAGCACTAGCACACACCTATTTCTGCCTAATAACATGTTAAGCCTTGCTGTGGTTTTGGTCTGAAGGGTGTGGTAAGGGAGACATACTTATCCGAGACATTCCATCTTAGTCCTCAGGGGCAAAAACGCATCTGTGGATAACCTTAGATAAGACTTTGATCTTACCATAATACAATTAGGTGGTCACTTACCATCATGGACTTTACCATGATGGTAAGTGACCACCTATTGACATTACCATGGTCTACATGCCCGTTTGCAACTTCAATATTATAATTATAAATAAAATTACAATTGAACACAGTGAGCAATACATAACATGAATTTATTAATTGTAATTGTAGATTAATTAAAAGGATTTATTTAATTTCGTAATTAAATTGATTTTATTTCATACTGAAAATATAAATCTTAGTTCATGTGACTGTACCAGAAGCCAGAATTGTGTTGAACTAAATTCTAACCGAAATATTTCAAATAAAGGAATGTTGACAAAAAATAGTACGTTAATAACAATACCAGGCAAATAAATAATTTCAAGAAAGCACAATAATATTGTGATTGTATTAATAGTACAAAAAAGCTCATTCTATAAGCAACCCTTTATTTCACTCGAGACATGAACATGAAAATGAATCATATTTAACGCTCGCAATATTGCTGTCTAAGGCATAAATAATCAGGCGAGCATATGATAAATCATCGTTAAAATTAGTCGACGTGTCTTAGTTGGGGATAGCATAAGGGGCACTTGTGCTGTGCTGGTGGCGAGTGGCCGACCTTCTCCTGAGTGTGTGTCATCGCAGCGAAATCTCGAGCATGCTCCAAAACACTGGAGGAAATTTCGCTGCACTATGAAAAAGTTTGGAGCTAGAGATTTTTCATCGACATGCACGAAGCGAATATGATACTGTTGAAAAACTTCATGTTGTAAATTTTAATATCAGACCATTGATCGCAATTTAACGTTCGTTTAATACCACCGGACAGTATATCGCATATCACGGCAGCCCGATGTGACGCGTAAACGCAGTAGCGCTGTAATCTTTTAAAATTTTCAGAATAAATATAATAAATCTTTTAAATGGTTTCGGGCGTAATTAATGGCATGTCCGCACACTCGCAGCGACCGAAGAATGGCAGTAAAGGCAATAAAAGTTTAATACAGCCGATGTAACATGGTTGCACTTTGTTATTCCTGAAATAAATGGAGTGGACGCTCCTCACCTAAATTGTATCGCAACACGAAAAAGCAATTTAAAACATGCTAATTAAAAGCATTCTAAACGAGTTATGGCTCTATGTGTAGATTCCGATGCATGCAAGGAATTTATTATAAACCTGTTTATCGATGTAATAAAGATAAATTATGCCCACTTGAACGCATCCTTGCATGAATTTGAATCTGTGGCATGATGCGCCAAGTACCTGATCAAATTGTCAAAATTATGTGTAAAATGTTTCTAATCTCCAATTTAAAAAGATAATAAAAGGCTTCCATAAAGATCAGTAGCATACTTTGCCTCAAATATTCTATTACCATTAACCCAATTACGATTTTATTGTCGAAATGGAAGTTTCACACATTCCAGCAATAAATATTTAACTCGAGAAAATCACCAAATAACCATTAAGATCTTCCATAAAATTAAGAAGTCTTTGTTAAAATATATTATGGCACGGCATTTGGGCTTAGTGGCATATAAAAGTGTTTATTACTTATTCACCAACAAAGGGTTTAGAGGTCACAGCGAATCGTTTATAGGTCTATACACAATCCGATAGTCGTGACACGAACGGGAGCGACTGGAGTGTCCTAGAGGACATTAGCATTTGTCGAGGGGCGACGCGGACGGAAATAGCGCGCCGCGTCACCGATGCGTCGTTGCTTTATGGCCAGTTATTGCAAGCCTCACTCTAATTACTCATTGACGCCATTTTGAAGATTCGCGAAACGTCACATTTGGCGCGAAACGCATAAAGCCTAATTGACGTGTCGCGCCACAGACTAAATATAATGAACTAGGTTTTACTTGCGTCTTCCTTGGCATAAAGTCTTTGTCTGAAAAAAAGAATTTTCCTTTCTCTGTACTTTCAATAATAACCAATATTAGTAATAAATAGTATTTTTACTAGCTTGCTTGTTATTATGGTCCGTCGTAAGTCTTGCCAAATGTATTATTTATTTATCTTTACGTAGGACCATTGTGTGTGTACCTAATATGTTTGCAGAAGTCATTTATCTTAAAATTGGGTATAATTAAGTGTTAATTTATTTTAGTGTTGCCTATAATTCGTAACCTTTATCGACTTAAATGAGTAATATAATCAATGTTATGGGCAGACAATATTAATGTCATTTCGAAGTCATGCGCAAATCCTAACTATAAAAACTATGGATGACGTTTCGACCTCTAAACGTCTTCATGAATATTAATAAGCCGGCGAATAGGTACGTGTGTGATGCATTTTATATGCATTGATGCTATAAAATATTTAATCTTATTAGCAGTTTTTTGTAGTCCTGTCATACGTATCATGAAGAGAAACTTTTTGTTCATTTATTATTTAATTTATAAAAATAAATAAAAGATAACTTTTTGCAGTTTGTCGCATCTTTTCAGTTGACATCGAGTTCCGATTCGGTAGGAGTAGATATTTAAAAATATTGTCAGTGGTAAAATAAATTCATTTTTATTTCTTTTAACATAATATTTTTATGAAATTTAACATACCTAAAAAGGAGATTTATGCATTTGTTCTCATTTCTTTAAATAATATTATATTGTTATTAATTATATGTTTATTTTTTATGTCTTTAATTTAAAATGCCAAATCATTTTAAAACTTTCCTCGTTATGTCTTTTGATACCACTGAAATGATTTTGACAGAATTTTCGTAAAAATTTGGAAATTCTAGAGTGCATATGGGCAGAGCCATACATTAGAGAGTTTATTGAAAAGTTCTCATATGTGTAATGTCTACCAGTTCGCACTTGGTCATGTTGGACTATGACCTGAAACTCTTCCTTAGCAGTGGAACGATAGTGGGTTGACGACAATAATCCGGATGAAGCTTCTACTATATATTATACTTGAATATCTTTGTATCGTAATCAATTTAAAACCGGAGTGGCAGTAGTCAAATGATCGTTATAATTTGAAACACAAATCTAGTGGAGTTGAATAGAACGCTTCGTTAAAAGAAGGTAAATTTAAGGAAAAATTGAGGAAACCTGAAAATAATTTAGCGTGACGGTATTCTCGCACTTGAGACTTGAGTATTTGTCTGTTACTCACCCGAAAAATACTGATCGAATTTGGGTAAAATCTGACACATAGAAAGTGTGTGACCTAATTAATACATAGTAAGAGAGGTAAGAGAGGCTTCGGACGCAGCCGGGAGCAAAAGCTAGTATTTCATATATCTATTATTCATCCTGGATTCCACGCACCAAGAGTTCTTAGGTCCAATCCAGGGTATTTTTTTTTAAATTATGTAACACAATATTATTTTTATACGCTCACCGTTAAAGTTAATAAAGGAAAATGTAATCTTTATTTTAATTAATTTTATTATCACAGATTAACGTCATATTTAATACTAATTCATAGAGTCAAGTTACCTGATTGTACGTTTAGTTCCACATGATATGACCTTATGTTTTTAATACACAAGACAAGACACAAATATGAACTTACTGTTGTAAATATTGAAAACCAAAGTTAAAATAAAAATAAATGTTTAAGGCTGCTCCCGTAATAATATCGACGAGCAATATCCCTTATAAATAATTTCAGTACTTATTACAAGTAATTTTCTTCGTCAACTTAAGTCTGACATCTAATCTTATATGTAGGTGCCAACGAATTGCGTGTTCAATAAAGCTTATAGATCCCTGGTTATAAAATTCGTGACTAAACTTTACAGAACTGAATAGAGTTTGTTTTAGAAATGGCGTCCATTATTTGTATGTCACGGTTTTTCTATTTATTTACATGCTAAGCTCTTTCTAACACTTATATTTTATGCGTGTTGAAAAGATGAACATATACACACGCTTTCTACACTCATAGCCCCGCACATGGATTTTCTCCTGTGTCACGGGTGCCATGGACACACAAAAAGAATACACAAAGACTCAGACCCAGAACAGAATTCTAAATTCAGATGGCTGTCTGGCCGGGAATCGAACTCGCAACCCACTGCGCGACAGGCCGTTATGGTGACCGCTCCGCCACGCGGATCGTCAAATATATATTTAGTAAGTTCCATTATAGCGTTTGTATGGCGAATATATTGTAAACAACTTGTATTCGTTTACAATATGAACGTTTTTTCAAAGGTCCATTTACATTGTACTGAAATCTTACTAATATTATAAATGAGAAAGTTTCAAAGGATGTACTCGTATGTGTCTTTGTAACTCTTTCACCCAAAAGCTACTCGTCGAAGTTATAAAATTGACACACAGATAGTTTATGATCTAGAGTTCTAGACTAACAGATGTAAGACTCATTGCCGTGGTAAATATGACCGAAGCGGGTAGAGCCGCGGGGATAAGCTAGTTTATAATATATGTTTACTAGCTCATGTTGGGTGTCTAATGTAAACTTGATTTCGACGGGGCTTTCGTGAAAAAATAGATAACTTTACAAGGAGTGATTGATATTTTAACACAAAAATAGGCATTCGAAAATTCTTGTTTAAGTTAAATACGACTTGAATCGCTATGACAGTTCAAAAACAAAGAAAAATTAAAAAAAAACGATGCTTGACTAATTTTTACCCCTAACATTATAATTAAAAGCAATAAAGAGGGAAGCGATGAAACCGCGCGCTCGTAAATAATCATGTTTATTCTTTCTATATCGGATCCTTTACTCCTAGTTGATAGAAAAATCACACACGTTTATAACATAATGCAGCGGCTATTTATACCACAATCGATATGCTCGGCTATGGGCTAGGCCTGAGTCACCGAGTCACGGTCATTGGCGGACTTCTCGGAAGGATAAAACTCTCAACCTTCGGCTTTTAGAGAGCAAATTAGTGTCATGTGGCATTTTAAATGCCTCTCTTATTGTGATTGCATCTCAAAATTAGGTAAGGGAATATGTTTTTTAAATGAAGTTGAAGTAGCAAACAGTCCATCTGATGGTAAGTGGTGATAGCCGACAATGGATATCTGAAAATTAGCTTACGAGAGATTCAGATGGATATAGTATCAGGACTATTGGGATAAATGTAAGGTTTATAACATTTCGCCAAGTTAAATATATATTTTATGTAAAATATTATATTGTATACATGTAATGTATTCTATATTATTCTCTCGCCTTAATTCTTTCTTTTCTCTTAGCCTTTCTTTATCGTGACGCATTTTCGTTTCATGGAGGGTCATCTATACGGTTTTAAAGAAGTTTCGCATTGAAAGCTATGCAACACATCCAAATAATTAGTTCATAAAATTCAGTTGCTTGCGAAAACTGAAATCAAAAAGTTTGTGTAAAGTTTCATGCTTCGCAGCAATTGTTGTTAACATCTCAATAAACGTTTAATTAAACTCTTAAGAGCATAATAAAGATCTGTTAATCAAACTCTTAGTAGGTCCCAATAATTAAACATGTAAATAACATAGGCTTATATACTAGCTGACCAGGCGAATTTCGTATCGCCTCCAATTAAAATAATGTGTCAAAGTTTGATAACTAAAAAAATATATGAAAGAATACTATAGTACGTTATTTTGATTTATCTCGCAAAAAATGTGTTTATTTACGACATCACATAGGAACCTCTAAAATTATCAGTTTCTCTTTCCTATATTATGCATGTATACATATAAACCTTCCTCTTAAACACTCTATGTATTAAAAGTAACCGCATTAAAATCGACGATTAGAATCTGCGGTAAGCGACTTTGTTTTATACTATGTAGTGATTACAAGCGAAAGTACTTGTGCTTTGCTACGGGACATGAAAATAGTCGCTATTTCTTAACAGTTTGTATCTATATGACAAGCCTTTAAGTTGACCAATCAAACGAGATATATCAATGCAAAACTTGATGTAATTCGGACCAGTAGTTTTTGTGTGACTGAGTAACAAACAGACACACACCATCTCATTTCTTACATATTAGTATAGATGTCTAACTTTGATGGATTACCAGACAGATTTAAATGTAGCACAGAAGCTCTATAAGACAAGATGATAAGCGGTCACTTTTGCTGATGGACATTTGTAGCCAACTCAGTATGATCTTAGATTTTTTTTATTAGACTTAAGTAGCAAACGAGCATGCAGTCCATCTGATGGTACATGGTTACTACCGTCCGTGAACATCTTATAAGCAGCCTCATAGAGAACCGGGATTCTATAGAAACCGACCACAGATGCATTACCAGTCCTGAGAACTATGATGATAGTCTCATATGTAAGTCAGGTTACATCCATACTGTTTCATAGAAACATAAGTTTTCGTATTAAATTTGGTGTGACGGTGGTACTTCCGCAGGCCAATTTTGCTTCTACTTCCCTTCAAGATAGAGGGTTATGTTTAACCCTGTAATAAAATATTTAAATAAATATATCCGAGCTAATGGTTGATATATTTATGTACCTTAATTTCTATGAGTAATGTCGTTGGATTCTTCTATTTCATCTATAATTAGTAATTACGAGGTGCGAGCGGATAGGCATTATATAAATGTGTCAGGGCGGAGAGGGACAGATCTATTTTCAGTTAATTATAAGAAGAACGCCTATGGAACGCGACTTAGGGTTGTCACGTATAAAGTTAAAGATTTTTTATATTTTTTTGTACGATTTTGCGTACTTAAAAGTTTATTACTTACAATATGTATTAATTATTAAGACTTTTTTTAGATATGTTGGAATTCAGTTTTTTAAGAGTATTATCTACCTACGTAAAATCAAAAAATATATCGCCACCAAATGTGTTGACGCAAATGTGTTGCCACAAATAATAATGTCTTAGGCATTTCTTATATAATTATTAAAGGTGTGGCAACCCTAGTATCAGCGGACGTTGGAATGGTATCTCTTGTCGCCTTTGTATTTTTAAAGCTTTGAAAAATTATCACGAGATCAGCTTCACTATATTTTTCACGATACTGCCCTGTACAAGTTATTGGAAAAAGAAAATACTTTGCTGTCAAGAAAGGAAGACTGTAAATAAATTTAATGACTTAATAATAGTTGTTACGAACAGATATTATTTTCATAGTGTGAACAGGACTTTAGGAAATGTAATTATTTGAACAGCTCAGTATATACAAACATATTTTTCTATGAACATTAAATAGCAAACAAGCAAGAATTTGACTTTATGGTTAGTGGTCACAACCACACTTATATCTGCAATATTCTTTGACTTTGTAAATTTCAGAGCTTACAACCCTCTAGGGTTCAACTGAACGTATCACCACCATACCAGATTGTCTCTGGTACCAGATTGACTACAGATTGTCTCTGGGCGGCAATGCCACTTGCCATTAGGTAGACTGCATGCTCATTCTCTACTTGTATATAACAACAAACATAATGATTATTTAGCAAAACGACATAAACCACAAAGCATTAAAAATTACGTCGTCCGTGTTCCACAGTATAATAAAGGCTTATTGAAAAAAAATGAGGTGGCATAGACAACGGCTCTCGAGCAGAGACAAGGGGTCTATTTTTACCAGATTATGCATGGCCGCTGACAAGGCGGGAACCGCTCATTATGTCCGGAGTGCAGCGGTGGCGTCTTCGATCATTGTTACATGCTCGTATACTTATTATTAAGGACTATCTGCACATCTTGTTTGTCATTGACTGTTGAGTTCAGTAATGACATGTTTTCAACAAGGTTTTATCATAGAGATATTTTGTCATAGATCAATTTATGTTATGAACGTCTATCAATTTCTTTAATATTAGCGGGTCGACATGAAAATTGGTATACGTATATCATATGTGTTAAAACTTATCATTACGTCTTCAAAAGGTTTACAATTGCTTATCGGCTAGGACCGATAGCTTAACGTTCAAGGGACGCTAGCGTGTAGGTTTACCCACTGCCGGTCATCCATCCAATTCCCGACCGCGCAAGACGTTGCTTAACTTTGTAGATATAGTACTATGCACAAATAGGAACAGCGTGCATCGAAATTTCAAAGTCAAACCATTCGCTAATGATTACCTATTATAATGAGAAAGTTTCCCGTTAATTTCACTTGCATGTTCGTTCGGCTATAAATTAAAAAGTACAAAAGCAATAAACACTACGGGATCAACGAACTAACCAAAGGATCCTTAGTTCGACACGCAATGCCACCGCGCGAAGTGGTTGAGGGTTTTTGAAAAACGATCAATTAGTTTTTTTTTAAGACATGATCAATTATTTTGGAAGTAACAAGCGCGGTGGGCTCACGTGCAGACAAGCGACAAATCGACTTATGGAAATTGGAATTAATTTACAAGACACAAATACAAGTTTATTTTGAATCTGCAAATGAAGTATACCTAATGTAAAATATAGTTTAGCACAATTTTGTTTAAGAATAACTAGCTTACTTCCGCGGCTCTGTCTGCTTTTGTAACATTTACCTAACATTTTTATAGCGACCTGTTTGCTAAACTTTAGCGAAATCCGATCAGTAGTTTTTAAGCGAAAGAGTATCAAACACATACATACTTACAAACTTTCGGATATATAATATTAGTATTTAATTGTAATATTTAATTTTCATTTTGGCCAAAAAAATTAAGCTAAAAACTTGTCCGAGTAAGAAACATTTATTAAGACAAAATACTTTTATAAAAAACATTCAACTTAACATTTTTACTACTAGTTTCTTTCTATTAGTCTATAAACTATGTGACTGTTAAATTTCATAAAAATCTGATTACTAGTTTATGCCTAAAACAGAAAAACCCATCCATCAACACAAACTTCCCCGTTTATAGCATTAGTAATATTTATGACTTTTACTTTACTTTTTGGTCTTTAATTTCAATACCCAAAATTCACACAGATCTCAGACCATGTATTTACTTTCGACTTTATCATGTGATTATTAAAATAATGCCACATTAATTGTCATCAAGTTTATATTAAGATTAATAAATTTCAACTTGATCGGATAATTGAAAGTGAATTAAAATTCGATATCAATATTTGATGGGCAGTCGATTGACAGCAGTAATTATAATTAAATAATTAAAATATTCAAAACTCTACTCCTTCTAAAAAGGTATAACTTAAAAAAACTACTGCTTTAAAAAATATACATGTATATTAATAAAAACTGTTGTTTGTCCGCTTTCAATGTCTCGCAAAAGTACAAGAGCGAATTTAATGATTATATTTTAGCTTCTTGTCATACCTATATATTTGATTTCAGCATTTTCAAAGGGATTGAATACATATGGCGACAGATAATGGCGACGATTTTCATAAATTAATTTCAAACTCACACCAACTCAAATATACATATATATTATTTATTTTTATATTTTATATATATTTATTGAAAATATTATATATATTTAATTCAATTTGTGCACGCTAGATTTGCTTTT
>DWLI01004036.1:0-11225 GCA_018249915.1 Cecropterus dorantes dorantes
CCTTTCGAGGTCCACTGCTGGACATAGGCCTCCCCTAAACGGCGCCATTCCGACCGATCCTATGCTTTCTGAATTCAACAGTTTCCCACTTTCTTTAGGTCATCAGGCAACCTGGTCGTGGAGCGAGCTGTGATCCTTTTGCCTAAACGTGGTCGCCAATCGAGGACCTTTCTTCCCCCATCGATTATCGGTCCTTCGAGCGATGTAGCTGGGCAATTGTTACTTCAACTTGCGAATTTTGAGAGCTATGTCGATAAGCTTCATTCACCTACGGATTCCATTGTAGCAAACCATGTCCCGTAGAGAAATTCAAAGCATATATGTACAAGAACACCTAATTTTAAAACAAGTAAAATTCGGAAAGTGTCATAATGATTCAAAGTAGTTAGTTATATGTTAAATGAACATTTCAAAACACATTTAAAAAGCCAGTGACACACATCGGACCATATTTCCAGTACATCACAATGTAATTTGATTTATGTTATCAATCAGGTTGTAATACAATATCGAACTAAAACAATACCATATCATAATAGGTTTTCATTCCCTGTGTAAAGGTGACTGTATATTACTTCATAATTGTATGATATTATTGAGAATGGAAATGTAGTTTGAAGTAAATACAGCAGAAATCTCAATTTTTTATTTAAATTTTAATATCGTTTAGAAGGAGATAATATATATTGTAAAACAAAACCACTATTGGAACAAAGTATGCCAAATTGACATGAGATAAGATACCCTACTTTTAGAAAATTTATATTAAGTAAGAATCAGCTGTTTTCTTCCAAAGTCGTTCTTACTAACTAGGTAAAAAAAACAATGGATATATACATGAAGTCATAGGTAAAACCCACCTATTAATTAAACTTATAAACTATATAACTCAATTATACTCAAAATAAGAATTGTACATAAATTAATGCACTTCATATTATACGAAAGTAATGAAATAATTGATATTGATTAATAACTTGTAAATATTATACCCAATATTGATATAATGAATGAATATTAAAAAAAAGTAAATAATTTATGAAACCTCTTTCTTACATTACTTGTGGTAGAACTCCACAAGGGATAATACAGGAACGGGTTCAAAGGATAGGATGTAGAAAGGTCCAATGATTCAAACACTTACCACCTATAACCAAAAATAAAATATAACATATTGTGAAACAAAAAATAATAAACATTAACATTTTACCTACTTCTATTTGTACAATAAGAGTTTTGTTAAGTAAACGGAGGAGTTGTAGTTTGTAATAAGTGGAAGTTATGAAAAAATGTAATATTAAGTAGAGTCACAGATTTTAAAAAGTGTATGCTCAATAAAATTGCAATGTTGCTTATTAAACAGTATTAAATATTTTAGATAATGAAATAATTGTTACTTACATGAATGTTCTCTCCTAGTATGGCAGCTTGGTGCATTAGCTTCTTCGGTATACATCCCACATTGACACATGTCCCGCCGAGACCCCATTTCGTCCCCTGGGGGGAAGGTGTCACAAAATCCAACACGGCAACCTTAGCACCAAGATTCACTGCTTCTTTTGCACAGGCCAAGCCTCCTGACCCACCACCGAGGACTGCCAAGTCATAGTCATATGTCCCATCTATAATGTGCATAATGTTTCCATATCAACATCCGGATCCTTCATACAAGTAGTGCAGTGTTAGTGCATATTGGCTACATATAGGCAATTGTTTTGGTGTTTTTAATATCCCTATATTTATAAGAACCTCATGAAATATATCAGTTAAAAATATATTTTGCTGTAATTTGTGAAATAAATTATCTACACCGTATTATAGTATAAAATTTAAGGTGTTATTGAATACCATATATTTTTATTTACAATTTAAGCATTTGTTATTAATGATGGAATTAAAATGAATTACATAGTTCTTTACAATTAATCACAACAAAATAGTTTATAGAATAGGTCATAGAAAAGTATACTTGTCATTGAATGCCTATATAATTGTTTACTGACAAATATTATGAAAAAGCTGACTGACTGCAGAGAGATATTCTGTTGTGTAACTTGAACTAACTCATCTGTCATGTACAGTGCATTGTAAAAGCAAAAGAATATTAGACCACAGCACGAGTGCCCAGTTGAATGTTTCACTGTACCTGGCTCTACCACTACGGGAGTAACCGTCTGGCTCTTTCTGCAACAGATCCAACCTGGCATGACGGCCAATCAAAAGAAACTTAGTTGGTACACTGATTATCATGCTAGTAATTGGGCAGTTATATTATGAGATAGTGTAAATTAAAGATAATGTATTACTAAAGGTCCGTAACATATAGTTTGTATCACAAAACAAAATATGTGAAGTCTGATAATTGCACACTTGAACATTAGGCAATAAAAGATAAAAAAAGCGTTAAGAGATTAGTGTAGAAAAAATCTGAAATTCATGCTAGTTTCACTGCATGACAGCATGATCAAGATTTGAATCTTAACAAAGTATGATATGCCAGACACGATATCATAGACATTTATTATGCAAAAAAATTACAAATTTTTAGCGTTGCAAGACACAAAACAGAAATACAGTTCAACATTGAATCGTAATAGTAAAATCGAAGTCGTAATTGAAGCGAAATAGTACTTCGATCAATAGATAATAAGGGTTATTACACCTTGAATGTAGGTTAACCGTACCGGGAAGGTTAGACGGCAATCGACGAATCAAGGCTACATTTTAAGATTGTGGAAACGAGACTTACTGCTTGACAACGAACGCCGCGCGACCACCACAATATTACCCACACGATTTATCGGCCTCGCAAAAATATTAATCCTTAAGAAATTACTGAACATTGTCATTTTGACGTCAATCTAGTGACAGAGACAGTAAAAATCAGACGACGTACGGACGAATCAAAACTTTCTAACAAACGTCAAGGAGTTCAGTGAGGTTATTTAATTCATAAAATGAAATCTGTACTTGTTACTGGTGCGAACCGGGGGCTAGGCCTCGGAATGATCAAATATCTCACTAAAAACGAGAAGGCCGAGAAGATATTTGCCACCTGCAGGAATGTTTCGGAGGTAATTAATGTACTTACCTATTGGTGCCATTTTACTATAATACTTTGCACTATAATTCAATTTTCCACACTGTAACACTGACACTCGTAACGTCCAAGTCCACTCAGCACCAAACTATCGATGACTGTTTCGGTTAGAGTAGCGTAATTTAAAAGAAGCCTTTGAGGCTTTTAGCAATGTTCGTTGCTCGAACGTACGATGCCAGAAAGAGACGGCGACTGGCCGACTATCCGTGTGTGACTTGACACATGACGTCACGGTGACGTCTCATTATGGTACTCGAGTTTTCGTAATAAATATGACTTGCTAGATATTCCAAAAGCTATGACGTTGCACAATATTTTTTTTATCACAAATAAAACGTTTATTTTTATTTTAAATAAAATAAGTAATAAGGTTCACTAATAAAATTATGTATTAGATATGAAAGTTTGTTTATTTATCTCTGCTAGACATTACCTAAGTAAAGGTATGCAATAAATATGTACTTATAGTGCTACTACAAATAATTATGTGCGGCTGTTAAAGAAACTATTTCAAGAGAATAATGTTAGTAATGCAATAATATAATGATAATATTTTGCCTTTCTTCTTTTTTTACTAAGAAAAATGGTGAGAGTAAATTTAAAAAACCGACACCATGAAGTGTCCTGTTACGAGGCTCTATGTCCCAACTTTTAAAGAAAACTGTAACAACGTCGATATAGATTCGCCGATTGCGTGAAATCGGCTGGAAACCTTGTTGTGGTTGCGTTGCGGGAACGACCCATTCTTTCTTTTATTTATCTCAATTTGGTACCCTCTGCGACTTGACGGCTGGAGCGTCCACTCCGTTCAGTCTATGATAGGGCCAACCTTGAGTGCCGTAAACAAACCGGGCTCGTCCGAAACCAACATAAATAAGAGGTCGATAAAAAAAAAACTCAATGATTTTTAAGATTTTCTAAACAGCGTTATTGAACAAAATTTGCATAGTGCCATCTAGTATGCCGCGAAAAAATATGTTATGTTAAGTAAATACATACAGTGTATCACACAGATGGCGGTGTACATTAACTTTGTACTTTAATGTACACCGCCATCTGTGCGATACTGTGTACTGAAATAATTCAATGCAAACAAAGTATTTTAAATTAGCAACGTATAATAGTATGATAACATAATCATGGTACGGTTTCCTTCAATTGCAATGCATATTTTGTAACATACTATTTCTCTTTTTTATAACACTATGTATTTAATTTCACTTGAATTTATTCAATTGCAACATATATAAAACAACAGAGTAGAAAAAGAACTTTATTATTATTAAGTTTTATTTGTTTGTTTCAGGAACTGAAGCAAATATCACAAGAACATAAAAATCTTCAAATCTTGCATTTAGGTATATGCGAAAAAGGAAATACTTATGTTAAATAACTTATGTTAAATTACATTATTTGATTGTTTTATTTATTTAATGTTTCTCAAAACAGATGTTAAGGATACATCTAACTACGGGGACATAGCAGAGCAAATAAGTAAGGCGGTTGGAAGTCAGGGTCTAAACCTCTTGATCAATAATGCTGGAGTCACTACAAAGTTTACCAAACTCAATTTGGTAAAAACTGAACAACTTTTGGAGAACTTGACAGTCAACACGATAGCACCTATTATGTTAACTAAGGTATGAAGTTCGGTACTCATATAACTTTGTTTACTTTTCTGGATCAACGAAGGCGACTGGACCGTGGCAATAGGCAATGTTATTTATGAGATTTGTCGTTTCACGAAATGCAATAAAAGCCGACGAGTCAAATAAAATATAATAAAAAGTAGGTTTTCAAGGAAAATCTCTCGAGTCTGTTGATTTCCTTATTTACAGGATCGCGAAATCATATTTAGGTTTCAATTTGTGAACTCGAATTTGTTCTTTTGAAATATTGCCCAAATGAAACAAAAAATGATGATAGGAAGATAGAATAGATTTTAATATCAATAATTTGAAGATTATCTTCAACAGAAATATCTAAGTTATTCTGGTCACTCCAATGCTTATGACTGGAACGGAAGCGGTCACTTGCTTGCCGGTTCTACTAACGTTGCGGTCACTTAACTCCATCGTATTAGTCACATGATCAAGTATAACCTACTCGCAAATAGGTTGGTGCTCTAAAGTATGATTTGGATCATTTCATGTATACGTCTTGCCACGTTAAGGAAACAGATGCGAGTATTAATTTACGCTTATATTCTATAGCAGATAGATAGTCTTAATGCCACATTAATCAAACCTTTTGTCAACCGTTCTATCAGCATTCTGTGCTATGATAGTACTATTTTTAATCGTACTAGACTCTTCATCCACTGTTGAAACAAGCATCGGAAGCAAATAGCGACAAGCCTATGGGAGTCCAACGTGCTGTTATAATCAATATGAGTTCCATACTCGGATCCATTGAAGCCAACGACCAGGGTGGCTTCTATCCATATCGATGTTCCAAGGTAAACTTACTCTCCATTTCTTACGAAGATATAATAATTTACTTTATTATTATATATTCAATAGAGGATGTATCATGAATATCTCATGTATCATCATCCAAAAACATTGGAATGAGATAGATTTTGTTTAAGTTAGCTAATTCTGGCTAGCACTCCCGTGCGAAAATTAAAAAAAATGATAACTTAAAGGAAGTTTTACCTTTTTACATACTTCTCGTTTTATAAAGATAACAATTCAAGTACTTTATTACTATTTTAAGAATAATTTGGGAAAGTTTTTTATGAAACACCGCAATGTCCCATTATCGATGTATTTATCAATCGGCCTCTTAGATGTCATCAAGTAATTCACATTCTGTTTTTATCATTTTGAGATAAACTAGTACATTGAATAAAATGATAAATGAATTGCACCATATAATGTCAGCATCCATAAGTAGGTAACCATAATTCCATACGTAGTGACATCATTACCAAGTCATAGTATTATCCTCAAGTTTATAGTATTATATTAGTCTAGAAATCATCGGATTATTAATCCGCTTCTAGCAATCATCGATTTCTCACATACAGTCTCTTAGACATTTGACTGGGCAGTGATACTTAACTTGGCTTGCGTTAATAAATAAATAGTCAAGTTGGTTAATATTTTACAACTCTTTCGATCGATAAAACGTAACCTCTATGCGTGTTTAATAATTCATTAAAAGGATTGATGGCATGACCTTGTACAGTTCAAGTCTAATCGATCAACTTGTTTAGTGTAGTTACAAGTTTTAAATACTGCACTAAAAACTTATAACTACACTACACTGTGATGTTTTACGTTACAATAAAGAATTACACCTTGTTTCAGGCAGCGTTGAACGCAGCAACAAAATCTATGAGTATTGATTTGAAAAAAGACAAGATTCTCGTAGCTTGTGTTCATCCGGGGTGGGTGAGAACAGATATGGGCGGCAAAAATGCTCCATTAGACGTGCAAACTAGTATTTCTGGAATTTTTGCCACTATAGATAAGCTTGGGGAAGACGACAGTGGCAAATTCTTGCAGTACGACGGCAAAGAATTACCGTGGTGAAGAATGTATATGAAGAAGAATATATTGTTGGTTTAAACAACAATATGAAGATACAATAACGACTTTAAAATCAAATACTTTAATGTTTCCATAATAATGACATTATTATGAATTGAGTACCTAGGTATAAGTAGAAATGGCTTAGCCACAGCTAGAACTTGAACTTAAATATTTGTCGGTGTTGCCGCCGCAAGAAAATTATATTTACATAGTAATGCCTGCTAAAATGTTTATTATTAAGTAAAACACTATTTGTTATGAATAAATTTGTTTTTCGATATTGATTTTATTATTTATATTTCTACAGATATATCCCTGCGTGAATCGCAATTAAGTATGTTAGTTTATTTTAATAAGTTAGCGCAAAATCTTTTTAATTTTTATAGAACTTCAGTTTCCGTATCCATCTCTGCAAAACTCGAAAAGTAGTCAGTGGATCGACTTGAATTTTTTACATCTTGCATTAACGTAAGAGTATTTTAACATACTATTTATCCGTAAATTATTGTTACACCATATGAACAAAACTTCTATTTACTTTCTTAATGATTCTTAACTATCCAGCTCTAGGGCTAGATATATTTTAGGTTCCTTTCGTCTATCAGTATTCCATATTTTCAGTTTGCAATGGGAGCCTGATAGTAGTACCTCACTAATAAGTGCTTAAGTACTTATCAGTTACTACTGTCAGGCGTAATGTTTTATTTTTTTTACATTAATATATAATCTTTCCGCACTACTTCCCTTCTTTCACCTTAACTATGCCCAAATCTTAGACTTTTCCGTGCGTGCTGTTTTCTTAAAAAGAAGATCGAAACTTTTCCCTTCACATTTATTTTTCATAAATTGTACAAATAAGTAATAAGTAACGTGTGTATCTTAAGTATAATCTTTTTCTACTTTACGTTAACGATGTAGTAGATTCTGTATCTTTGATGCCACATTTATAAATACAGTCTCAAAATGTGTTTCTGTTATATAAAAGTTCCACCCCTGATATTGTAGGGCTACACGAAAAAAAGTAAAAAAGTTATCACGGTACCCGCTACGCTGTTTTATTTCGTCAATCCGTCTCTCGGAAGCCAAATCAATACTTGCTCTCCTTCGCTGTAGCAACGTTTGAAGAGCGACGAGGAATTCGTATTACTTACAAACGTAGCTCAAAATAGACCCCACGTTTTATGTACATTGTATTTGTCGTAATTTGTTCACAAGTTTTATTTTGAAACAGTCATTCTACCAAAAAAGTGTACGAAACATATTTATCATTAATATAATATTATCAAACACCACTGAAGAAATTCATATAATAATAAAACTAAACTGCTACATCCGTTAATATTTAAGGTGGTAGAAGTGTCTGTGGTTTGACTCTGGAAGCGCCACCGCCACACCTATTCCTGTCTAATAACAGCAGTGTTATGCGCTGTTGAGTTCTGGTCTGAAGGGTGTGGTAAGGGAGGCATACCATCTTAGTCCTCAGGGGTAGCAACGCGTCTGAGGCTAACCTTAGGTGAGACTTTGATCTTACATGTTGATTACAGATGACCATGGGCGGCAGTAGCTCCTTACCATCACGCGTCTGCATGCTCGTTTGCTACTTCCATACTATAAAAAATAAATTTAGGAACGAGTAATAACGTACAGTACTCGTACTTTTGTAATTATTATATATGTAAGCATATATAATATGTAAGCAATTTTTCTATATGCTGTAGTTCGCGTAAACCTGATCTTCAATTATGGCAACGCATTAGATACCGAAAGATTGTTATTTTATTAGATGAACGTAATAACAACACAATATCGACGAGAACGTGCATACAAAATTAAAATAATAATTTAATTCTACATCTATCTAATTAAATGCATTATAAAAGTAAAAAATATTATATCTCACACCAAATATATATGTGCTAAGGTACGTGACAATAAAACTAAGAAAAAGTATTCCTGCACATCGCACATTTATAATACAGAATTATAAAGCTGAAGAGTTTGATTGTTTGGATGAATGCGCTTATCTCAGGAACTAATGGTTCAAATTAAAAAATATATATGTTTGTGTTGAATCGTAAATTTATTAAGAAAGGCTATAGGCTATATAAAATCTTCTTCTTTCTTTTCCTTATGTAGTAACGGGTGAAACCGCGGGCACAGCTAAGTTATAATACAAAATTTCTTGTTGTTAAAATAAGCATAGTAAATTTTAATAACAGACATGTCATTGCCAGATCAAAGTAAAAGTAAAATTACTTATTCGAATTATATATAAACTTATAAAGCATAGAGATTTCGTAAATACTTAACATAACTACATAGGTGATTTTAGATTCGTGCACTTACCTTCTGAAACCGGTATGAGGGATTCCCTGCCAATCGAAACTGAAATTGTCCACTCTGCTTTGTTACCTGAAATAGTTTTTTTTATTATAATATAGAATTGGCAAACAAGCATGAAGTCCACTTTATGGTTAGTGGCCATCTATGGACATCTGTAAGCAACCCAATATAAGATTAGAGTTACATACCTACCAGAGGGTACCTCAGGGGTAGCAATGCACCTGTGACCAAACAGATGCATTGCTACCCCTGAGGATTAAGTTGGAACGTGTCGAAGAAGTAGGTAAGCCTCCTTTACAAACTTGTAGACAGACGCCAAAATAGTGCTACGCTACTGACTTATCATTGCTGTTATAAGGTAGACAAGTGGTCAAGCATCATTAATATTAGATTGACTTATTGTTTAATTAATGTTTTTTTGTAATAATTTACTTCATTAAAACAGAAACATCACTTTGAAACCTAGCCACATTAGCCTAGCTTAAAATTATTAGCCGCTATAATTTGACACGACAGTGAAATTATGAGTAAGTTTTATCGTCGTTACTAAATCTCACAACAAGGACAGTCCTAATGCCAGCTCTACACTCATGGTGCAGAGCCCGTGAGACCCAGGAAACGCGAGTGTTGACGAATTATCTATGAGTGTCTTCGCGTTCAAACTTCGCGGTGTTCGACGATCGGTGTCGGTTTTTAGTCGCGACAAGTGTACGCACATAAATCCACACTTAGTGGTTTTACAGTAATAAGTGAAGCGTGACTAGCGCATGTGTTTAATAAAATGAGTGTTTAGAGATGTAACGTGTTGACCGATCACTACTTGAATTATACTTATTACATCCAGCTTGTGTCTTGGCGGGCAAACACAATTATAGCAAGCTGCAGCACACAGTGCTACGGCCGCAGCACAGCAACTTCAAAACATGCAAAACACCACGCGAACTTGCAAAGCAATACAATTTGTGTTGCTTTTTTCGATTTCGCGGCCGCTTATGTGCCGCGAATGTAGAGCCGGCTTAATAACTCCACTTTTATTAAGTCACCCATTAATTTTAACTTCATACTGGTACATAGTACTGGCGGATCTTGGATTTTCGTCTGATTTGATCATATATGCTTTGACGGAAAAAAATTAGACACTTCCTAGAAGGACGGATATAAGATAGCAGTATTGTATTAGATAGATATTTCGGTTCTGGAGGGCTCAGGTTTACCTATTTTGTCAAAGTTGTTGTTGCTAAGGGGAGTGCTAAGGGGAAGGTGGGCACCTTCCCCTTAGCACTCCCCGTGCATCCACCACTTTCGAGTAGATAAGGAAAGAGAATATGTCAAACGCTAAATGTATATTCATAACTCATACCTACGGTATCGCGCTTGAAACTCGTCAAATAATGAAAATATAATAGGATGATATCGCTTTATTGGTTAATAGACTTGCAAACTGTATGACAATTTGCGCCGTTGGTACCTACCTACTCGTTTATTGCATTCAGTTTACGAATATTATTTTTGACTTAAGGATAGGAAATTCTTCATTTTTACGTTATGAAAAAACAAAACGTGATGAAAGTAAGTAGACACATCTGAAAATACATATTCATTACATTTACATAAAAGAATCTGAAATATCTTAATATTATGCTTATCTATGCATACGCAAAAAAACAAACACTAATTCTAACATTATTATTTAGTCTTCAATGCATGCATTTGTGACTGGTCCTAAGTAGACATCATAATTAGGAGTAATTACAAAGTCCATGGGCGAAAGTTAGAATGACCAATTCCCATCAAGTGGACTGCATGTAAATAGCTGCTACTTTAAATTGATAAAATTATAGATATGTAATCTAATTCAATGGTTATTTTTTAAAGTTAAGAATAACTACGATTTAAGAGAAAACTGCGTGACACCACCTTTGAAAGTGAATATGGATTAACGAAGGCTTTGAAATACTGTATTTTATGTACCCTCGTGATAATTATTGTCTTACCAAATTTGTTGCAAACGCTTTTATTCAGGCAAACTGATGATAAGTCCATAACAAGTATAAGGTATGATCACATCTTTGGAAAAAGTACTGTCATCTGAACAGCCGTGTGACATTGTCACTCGCATTTTATTTTCGTTGCACCAATAGTGAATTAAAAACTCTTCATTTCTATTAAGGTAGGTATGGCATTTAACGCCCAATGTGTAATAACGCCCGAATGTTAAAAATCGGAGATAATGCCGCACGAGT
>DWLI01004037.1:0-11225 GCA_018249915.1 Cecropterus dorantes dorantes
GCACGTCATGTTCATTAAATTTAAATTGAATTTTGTATTTGTTAATCTATATTAATGAAGTAAAAGATACGCAAAAATTGTTTGTATAACGTAATTGTTCCCCTTTAAAAGTTCTAAAAATAAGTCTGCGACAGCATATATGTATAGCATTTAAAGTTAACTCCTTATAAGTTTTTTTTTATGGTAGGTAATCAAATTGATTCTAAAATAATACATTACCAATTTAGGGAGGTATTTTAATAAACATAATATTAATCCATATTAAAAAGTTATTAATTTTGAATAAAATTGCCTTTGACAGCATTTGATTTCAACGAATATGTAAGGAACTATCATAATTTTAAAATAACTATGGATAAATAAAATAAATATGCACACGGAAGGGTGCTTGATTAAAGCTGTGTCGATAGCTGTGCTTGTGAGGTACCATGCTCTCAGTTATTAAAATTTTGAAGAATTTCTTATTAGGTTTTGTTTTTCTTATTTCTTTAACGTTTGTTTTTTTTTAGTTAAGATAGTTACTTAACTAAGTACATCGTTTTTTTTTTTTTTTTTTCTTTGGGGTTTTTTTTTATCGTTTTTTTTTTTTTATTTATTATATTTATTTAAATAAATATATATTTTTTTTTTTTTTTTTTGCACTGGGGATTTTTATTACGTCTTTCCACTATAGTATTACAAAGGTACTTTACTTTGGTTACGTTAAGTTAAGCTACCTTTATTAAAGGTCAGAGATGTCTGACCATGTTAAGTGATCTTTTAGAAGCAATCGTGGTCTGATTTTAACTTAGTATGGAGCTTGTGTGTGGGGTACCCTAAAGTAGTGAATGACACTCATGACATACCCTAAGTATCTGATTTGGTTACATACACACCCTTACGATTAAGAAATTACTTGCCTTTTCCCGGTATAATTCAAACACCTTTGTTATGTTTTTAGTCAAACGTTTGGTATTTTTAGTAACTCTTAAACAAAACTTAAAGCTAGGTAACAGACTGATTACTTAGAGAGCTCATTAATTATGCAGTGTATGAACATATCAAGGGACGAAGAAATCTCACCATAGTGGGTCTTTGGGGATGATCGTGGACTGATTTAAGGTTAGTCTGTGTGTGTGTGCCTGTTTGTTACTCAATCAAGCAAATTTTTTCATGGATGTAGCCTATTAATTTGGTGAAATAAAGGGCTAATTAATTTCGATATTTTGAATTAAGTATTTAAAGATTATTTTAAAGACTATTTTTATGTCCTGTAGCGATGCACGAGTGCTTCAGCTAGTCACAGGTATATAAAAAAGGCTTACAGATCAATCACTTAGACGGCTCTCAAATTATGTAGCATAAGAACTTATCGAATGTTTGGTTATTATTAACCCCAAAACCTATTTCGGGGTTTATAATAACCAAACATTCGAAATATCTAAAAATAGCTTATATGCAATAATGCTTGATTTTTATATAAATGCAGGTGTCCTTACTTTATTTTATTGCATATGTATGAATGTATATTAGGTGTTTCCGTTAAAGAATGACTAACATGCATAAAATATCATGAATAATAATGCCATATAACTTTATTAAGGTATCTACCGCATTTACCAGATATGTAGTTTAAATGCCAAATTGTTAATTTGACTTGTTATCATACGATTTGCCTACAACATGTTGGGCGAAGTGAAATAGCCTAGTTTATAGTATGTGTACATACACATATTGCATTGTCACACGCAGCTATTGTGGTTTCATAGGACGGGTGTTAATAAATACGCGCCTGTCTCTTGCGAGGTCCAATTAATACGACATACGATTTTTAATTAACATAAGTATGTATAAGTATACGAACATGCTTTGAGATATTATGATAATTACACTTTTATGTATACCTACACTATCTGTTTAATATTTTACATTCTGTATGTTTTTCACTAACAAAACTGGTGAATGCAAATGCTATGATATGACAGCCCGGGAGTTTGTATGCGAAACTTCAGAGGTACCTATTTAACATCTTAACTTAATCTACACTTATGTAAATGCTGTAGAAGAGGAATTAATTGAAGATGAAGTCTGGTTGATATGTCGTTCACTTAATTGATAGTATCACATCTACGTTTCTTTATTTTACGAGGATTAAGTATTTCATAAACATTAATTGTATTTTTATGGATTATTATTAGCGTTTGTTATGGATTTCATATTTTGTCTGCTAGAAGATTCCACTTCGGGTATTCCAAGAGATATTTCATAGAGGTCTCATCTTCTCACTACTATGTGAGCGATATTATTTTCATTGCGCTCCTCTATCGCTAGGTTTAAAAGTCTGACTCTAGAGACTAGAAAAGTAATTAGGACCTACATTGCTGTCAATGTGTGTTGTTAACATGTGTAAGGATAACATGTTAAAATCGTGTGTGAAGGTTCCGTGCGATGTAGCCTGTTGCCGCAACAAGCCCTGCGGTTCACTTCCATTAGTTCGGCTAAACCCATTACGGAAGACACCTCGTAGGTACCTTGCCAATGCTTTGTGTACAACGTTAGTGCGCGGTTTTCACTTTCAGCTTTAATTATTATTGATGAACTTGGAGTCATTCATAACACAGTTGCTAGGAACTATTTACATGGCATCTTAAGAATATAAGGGACCTAATGTGAAATTAATTTTTTGTAGAAATAACAAAATTGTTTTCGGACTTTGGGTAGTTTCTTAAAGCGCGTTGTTAAAGGGACGATAGGTATGGTTGTCCTTTTTAGCAGGAAATTGTCATTTTTTAATTTGTTAGACGAAAGTCTACGTTATTAAAAGTAGTTTTAAGTACTTATTTAACTTAAAATTTTATTTCGGTCTCTTTGGTTATTTGTGCGATGGCAAGACTGTTCTACTTTATAGTAATTGCTAGATACTATGTTTACTTTGACTCTATTTCAGCTAATTAGTATTTTAATTAATTAATAGTGAATTTTTTCATACTAATTAGATGTAGCACAAAATTAACATGTTAAATCTTTTTGCTTTTAGTCTTTGAAATTCAGATATACCAGTAATATGAATTATTTCGCCAAGAACAAACTATAATATATAATAAGTTTAGGTATTCGTTAGTACCTAATATACATGTATATATAACCTTTATATGTAATTGCGATGTAGCGCGGTGCTACGAAAAAAATATTGTGAATTTTGAATCAGCAATGTATGCAATCTTGAAAGTATATATGCTTTATAAATAGGCCTATTAAATTTTGCTTTCAAAAGCCATAGTAACGATCTCGAAACTCGGACTTCAGTAGTTCTTGTTAGCAGTTAGAAGCAGAGTTGCTTAGAAAATACGTCGGAATAAAGGCTGTCTGACTTGGAAGGTTTCAATATTATATTAATATGGACTCAATAGAAAGTAAATATAAGTAGAAATATTTTTGAAATGTGTATTGATTGTAAAAAAATTGTTTGTTTGTAAAATCGGTTTACGGACGATAGTTTTATGTGATAACGTCATAAAGAAGAATTGATGTTGTTATAAAAGTTGCATATTTTATGCAACTTTTCATCAATGCTTCTTATTATCACTGAATTATCGTTATTTTGTATAATACAAAGAAGGAGTTAATTGAAAATTATATTTTTTCGATAAATTAACATTTGTTTACACTCGTTTTTCAAATATTATATATATTAAACTAAATGGATTTGTATAATTTAAGTTAAGTAACAAAGGCCAGGCAGAACGTGACACGTTTTCGTGCGTACAGACGGCGTTCATAAATTTATAAGACGTTATCACGTCTAAAGAGATCTATGTGTATAAAACACATTACATGATATCAATGGAGTTAAGTTATCACCTATTTGTATGGAAGCTATCATTTGTTTCCTAACAATTCCTGCAAAGTATCCTACCTGTCCCAATTTTACTAAGACCCATGCCCAACAGTGACATAAACAACATATTATTTATTACATCTGTACAATATATAGAGTGTAACATACATTCAACATTTGATTCTTCACAATCTCGAACTACATACATGGTAATGAATGTTATACATGCGGCTTAGTCTACGTCGGAATGCTGTCATGCATTAAGCTACAACTAGGATGTGAACAGTTGTAAATGGAGAATCGGGCGGGGTGGCGTTAGGGTGTCGTATTATCTCTCGCGCTTGACCGAGCTCCGATCACTGCCCTGCCGGCTTCAAAAGCCTTGTTAAGGTCTAATGGAACAACCCACATCTTTACTCATTTTCACCTATGAACCCGAAATTTCTGGGTCATTACTATTACATTATAATTTAGTTATCACTGTTAAACTACGCTTATCTTATATTATATATACAATAAAATATTAGGTTTTAGGAAATGGATGGTCATAAACTCTTCTTAGACTTAACTGTTCATGCAATTACATTTAGTTGATTCGCGTGATTATAATTATAACACGAGCTTTTACCCGTGGCTCCGTCCGCTTAGGTCATGTACCACCCTAAAAAGTTTTTGTATGAAAGAGTAACAAACTTACATACATCCGCACAAATTGGCATTTATAATATAAATAATAAGATTGAAACATTTTTTTGTATTAAATGTAAGCCCGCCCGTATTAAATGTACGCCCATGGAGATCTGTCAGTAACGTCATATGGAACAGGAGTTCTATCTGAAGTCGATAACAGATGCGTTGGTGCTGAAGCGTTTTTAGTCCTCAAAAACGCTTCATATAAGTGAGCCAGCAGCCACACCCTCCTATCGAAGCGCAATAGTACCTTTACGATAGAAATAGGTGTGGCGGTGGGACTTCCCCCGTCGACACTGGTCCTATCACCTGGCAAAAGGAACTTTAAAATGTGTAATATCAATCAAAATATTAGTGCGCAATTGGTGAAACTGGTGTATATAGTGTACGAGTATATCTACTTATTATAGGTACACTTTACCCTATTATAGTTATACTTTGTAGGTCATTTAATATAAACTGACTGTTGGCTATTTAAACGTTTCAAAAATTAACACTAAATATATTATTATTACACTTATCATAAAATCGCGCGGTAACCAGCCAACCGACAAACCAACTTCAAGTAAGTAATTGAAAGTGTTAATAATGCAGAAGTCTGTCAGTTTCAAAACTTTTCTTCTCCTTAAAATTGGTACTCTATACTTTAATCTTGCATTTCTTGTTCGCTGTAAATAATCTAATATACTAAGTGAACTGTAGGTATTGCGTTTTTGAGTACTGCAATCTCTGTAATAGATTACTGCAATAAAATTTATATATCAGAATTTACAAGCTTGTTTCAAAACTGAAATAGAATTTGTCTGATTTTGTTGAAACTGAGTTTGCTAACGAGTTGCTGATAGTCGAAGTTAAAATTGGTAGGTAATTGGAAAAGTACATTATTGGATTTAAAAAAAGAATAGATGTGAGTAACAGTAGAAATAAAAGTTTTTTTTCATGAGACTGAGAAAGTCCTACGTTTATTAGGAATATGAAATGTAGTGTAAATTAACACTTTCTTATAAGGGTCATGATGTTCACTGCACTTAGTGATGATTGCACGGTGTAAGCAAATATTTTAAAATTTGATTCAGTTTAATCAATTTGGGTACAGAGTTATAGTGCCATTTCTAGAGTTATATATGCGCGAAGCAAAGTCTTTGTTCATTAGGACTGTAATTTAAAAAGATTTAAATAATGCAACGACAGTACAACAATATACGAAGTTTCGTAATGAGGTCAGAATTGAAAACTTCTGAAAACAGCAGAATATGTCCAATGGCCAAACTACGTTTATTAAGCGATTCTCTATGCGTACGGCGACCTGAATTACGAGGCTTTTACAACCTGTCCAAACTACGAAGTTGCAATAGATCCATCCAGGTTTCCGTGTACAGATTCAACGGTCAAAAAGCCCTAGAAACCGGACGTTCCGGAAAATTCGGGACAGTTGGCAAGCTTCACACAAAGGTATCACAACACAGGCTTATTCAAGAGCCTTTTCAAAATATCCTTTTGTTTGTATTAAAGTGTATTCCAAAAAAGATGGAGTATTTTTTGGGATGAATATTTTTTTACCTTTCATGTTTTAAATAGTTTTTTATAATTGTGTAGTTTGGCATAAGAGCATCATTTCTTATTCATAAATAATGTTTTGCTATTAAATGAAGATATCTTCTCCCAGCTCCGATAGTCGTAAATTTCCCATGTGTACGAGAAAGGGGTCGTAGGCAGCGATTTATGAATTACAAAAACCTGTTCTAGGTACACGAGGCACCCATGATCCCACATATTGTTATATTATATTTGGGATAATTAATATTCTTCAGCTGAATAAATATGAGATATAGGTCGAACATATTACGAACAAAAAGTTTTTGAGAAAGTATGAATATTTGAGGTAAATAAATTCTTGCTGAAAATTTATCATGCACAGCAGTCGGGGTGTGCATAATAAATTCAAATAAGTAAGTACCTAAATAAACCTGTAAATTTATTAGTTATACATTAAGACGAGGGTCCATAGTAATACCGGGTTGACCTACATAAAGTTTTGAGTTACAGTGCAGCGAAGACTGCCATACCGTACAGACATAGATAATTTAGTGAAAGATGACCTTCGCTGGATTTCAGTGGAAGATATGAGAGGGGGAGGTGCGCCGGGAAGACAATGTCGTACATATTTTAAGCGGGCACGCCCCGTTCGCACAAAGGCGTAATTTATAGGACCGCGCGGAGACGGGTGGCTGAGTTATGTCCCGACGATAGCGACGAGCTTTTAACTGCCTAATGGAGCGATTTACTCAGACCACCTTGTGCCTAATCCCACTGTTTGCAGAACAGCGTGTATTTAATACGCTCAATTGCTCAAGTTGTGTAGCGATTTAATTTTCACAACCAGAGTTTCTGAACTTTTTATAAGTTATTATAATACTTGAGTGAATACCGTTGCAAGTTCCGCTAACTAGTAACATGGGCGATGTGTACGAGCTCGGGGACTCGGAGAAACAACGTGGAAAGTTTTTCAATAAAACATAGCCCTCAGAGACAACATTTCAATGGAGCACAGTGCGATGTTTACGGCCGGCGCGCCGTCGTTCGTTTCTCCTCACGCTACAAAACAATCCAATCTAAAGGTATTGATCAAATTGAGCGGATACGTTTTCATAAAAGTACCTTATTCGTTTAATTTGGGAAAATTCTTTTTAATTGAATACTTAGAGTTTCTTTAGTTTAGCTTGTCAAGTCCTACTTTTATGAATAAATTAATCCCGATACTTAGTCCTTATTGGAACGAAGTAAAAGACTTACGCGGCACGGGGGGTGTGCATTGGTAGAAATACCCACTTTATTCCGTACCCGTGCGTGTATCGAGCCTATTGCAATCAAATGATGGAAATCATAGAAGCCGGGCTAAAATAAAAACCGAGTACCCTATATCGTTTTCATTTATATCAATTAGCATACCATAAGGTATGAGAGAAACAAAACATGTCAGTTTATTTTTATTATTTTTGAAAGTGTCATAAAGCACAAAATGTCAAATGGTCGCCTGGTTACCTTTATTTTACAATGTTGACAAAAACAAAAGCTCTATCCAAGACGTCATAATAGTGTAGTAATCAACTTAATTTTGTAGTTTTATGTTTTGTTCATACGTTGGGAGTTTGACGAATTCACTGAGCCAATGGCCGTAAAGTTAATACGTGAGATGTATATAAAAAATCTGATTGTTGGAGAATCAAGTTAAAAATTTGAAAAAATGTTTCTACGACGAAAACGACTTCTGCGACGGATTAACTATACCCGACTTTCAAATAAAATGAAGATCTCTACACAACCTTACTAGAAAAATGAATACTAGAAAAAAGTATAAAAACGAAACACATTAATATGTTGGATAGTAGAAATAAAATCAAACGATTGTTTTTTTTTTAAATTGTAGTTTTGTTTACACAAGCGTTGTTTATGGTACAGTAAAAGTTATAAATAAAAATGTTTTTTTTTTACCCGACTGCAATGAAAGTAATTCTTTTCAAATATTTTTTATTACCGCGCATTGGTGAATTGGCTGCATTGAAAGAACTTCATTCTTGACAGGGGTCCCCCGACCGCGCAATCTTTTTAATTTTTTACTTTTTATTTTTTCTATGTTTACCATTTAAGTTTTCACTTTTTATGATGTATATAATTTAACTCAACCAAAGTGGGCCTTCCATTTCGTACACGGATAATAGTCTCTGACAGAATGAAAAGATACAGATTGAATAATTTTGATTTATAATATAATTATACTTTAATGCAGCCGGAAATCATGAATAGACCTCACCATATAAGTATACCTACTAACGTTACATTTAGTTGTGAAAAAAAAGAGGTTTTATTATTTTGGACGACATTTATTCCCATTAACAAAGCGACATAAAATGGATAATTGGTTATAAGTCCAATAATAAAAAATCATTTAAATTTTCATGATGTCAAAATAACTAGAAGAGATAAATTTATTATGTATTTTAGAACAGTGTACATTAAAGATAAATAAATATAAAAAGAAACTGAAAACAAGTTTTTAACATAGCTTGTAACATTTCACAGTCACAGAAATCTCTTTCATTTAATACCGAAATAATATCAAATTGATTTAAAATTCAGTTGCAATATTTGATACTCACATACCAAGTAAAAAGGCAAGTTAACTAGAAGCTTATAACTACATACCTGAAAATAAATAATAATGACAAATTATTACTTACTAATAATCAAAATATTAGACAGACGTGTAGTCCATATTATCATATCAGTCACTTCTGTATTTGGAGCATTACAATTATTGAGAAGGTCAATCGTTTGAAAGAAATTTACTGCATTCTTATCTTTTACTAAGAAATTGAAATTCCCAATATCTCGAAGACAGAGATGGTACTTTGTTTCACGTGAACATTACCACTTGCTACAAGCTTCTGTTGGGCGTTTTGCAGTGCGGGTCAAGTGCAATTCTCTGAGATAGCCTCGGGCCTTGCATAAGAATAAAGTAAGCCATTCGTAGTACGTACTTACAACACACTGCTGTTTAAGTTTTACTTTTTGCTCGGCGTTTCACACAAAAGAACAAAGAACTCGCGTGTCTTACTGAAAAGAAAGACATAAACGTTATTACATCAAAACTGCAACAAACTCGTAAACTCACGCCCTGAATTAACAAAGTAACGAATACAAGTGGGTAGAGTCTAATATATGGTTTCTATTTCCGCCAAGTTAGGCATGGTAATAAATGAACGACAACTTGTAATGGATTGTAATAATTGATTCCAACTGTAGTCATTAGAAGAAACAATTAGGTCGATAGTGGATTACTGAGGGTGATTGCGCGGCGGAACGAGGTATTTGTGTCACATCGAACGATCGATCCGCCCACTCCCAGCCAATTACCGCCGATACACGACCGAATATTGTTCTCAATACCTCCGATACAGTGAACACGGCGCGTTATACGGCGACTGCACACTATCGGAGTGTCGACATGAGCCTCAGTTCTATTGAGACCGAGCCGGCGACATGCGACGCGGTACTCGATAAGACCCTGATACTGTGCTGTGCCTTTGTCACCGAAACCGGATAGGGATACCTATGATACACTGAAATTGCCCTGGCTTACAATGTTTTGACTATCATGCATGTTTTGTCTTACAAAATTAATTGCATTGTTTCAGAAGGCCTTTATTTAAAGTTTCATAAAACGGGCTAAAGGTATCTTTATTTTAGCGCGTTTGGATTTAAAGTAAATATTGAGATTGTCGAGTCCTAAACAAGAAGTTTGCCTAAAAAGGTATGCCAATTGTTTTGGACAAACCTAATGTTTTTGTTTTGTAAACGTGACCGTTTTATGCAGATTTAAAGGAAACCTTTCTTTGTGTACGTTACAATGAAAAATAAATGTAAAAACGCAGCGGGGAAAGTCAGTTGCCGGTCCCTCTGAAAAGGAAGCAGTTTGATGAACTTTTCTTGCCTTAAATCATTATAAAATACAAATTTAGATAAAATGCTCTGCGATGTTTTATAGGCAATCTAACAAGTTTTATAACTTTACTTGATCTAACGGAGTAGATTACATTTTTTTATTTAATAAATTAAAAGTACTTGTCTTTTATAGATCTTAGAATATTTAGCGGCTAATAAGTTTTGTTGTTTTTATTTTAAAGGTTTGGCATAGACGGGTCAGTTGTAGAGGCGTTTAACTTAATCCTCGAGGGTAGTAATTGGTACCGTAACGCACCTTAATTTTATCTGGAGTTAGTTTTAAATATTCACGGGCAGATGCTATATAGCTATAATATAATATAGAAACGTAATTTAGTAGTTTACAGAAATACAAGCTAAAACCTTGAAATTTACTATTGAAATTTACTTACGAATTCCAACTGGGTACATTATTTGAATGTACATATAAACGAGTGAGTACATAGTTATGTTGTTACGTCCCTATTTCCAAGTTCCTACAAACTAGTCCATCCCCTAAAGAATTCAATGAAGTTTTCAAGCATAGAATATTGTAGTCGTGTGAAAGTAATGTTAAAGCTTATCTCTCAGACACTTTAATTTGCATACATATAGTGCGAGTAAGTTAACATTCAAATAAGGTTGTCAAGAAGTACTACAAGTTTTATAAGCGGTAAATCATGAAAATTAAATTCATAGCTAGCCTTTGTTTTCTATGCTTTATATATGCTTTATGTATATATGTAGCTTGGTTGGAATTAACCGTCATTCGATAAATATCTTTTAATGCGAAATAAAAGATGTTTCTCCCTTTCTTCGGAATACGTCCTTGTATCTAAATATAGTTATAATAATAAAGAGATACTAAACATCTTAAACGTTTTATTTTATTTATTCCCTATAGTAGTTTCTAGTAAAATAGGATATTAACAAATAAGATCGTAGCAGGTACTAATTTATTGAAAAACTGTAGATACATAAGTTAGTTGATACAAAATATAAAGATGAGTTGACACAAGAACTTTATTATTATACATTATTATTAGTATTCATATGATATGGTGCGACTATACAACTTACAACTAAAAATAAAAATATGTCATTTATTCCAACAGGTAAACTGAGGTAAGCGACCTGAAATGTGTCTTTTTTTAATATATTAAACATACAAACGTTATACTTTTTACTTAAAAAAGTAATAAATTGTTTTTTATTAACCTCAAATAACACAGATATT
>DWLI01004038.1:0-11224 GCA_018249915.1 Cecropterus dorantes dorantes
GGCGGTGGAACTTCCCCGGTCGAACTACACTGGTTCTACCACCTTTAATATTTCGGTTCTAAAATAGACCGTTAGATTTTTATTTAGAATACTCAATTTGTTAAAAGAATGTTGAAATTATCTAAATTTTACTGGAACTATCTAAATAATTTAATAAAACCCGTTGTTGCCTTCAGTTTACTATCATAAAACATACAAAGGTAAATTCAATGGCGATGCCTATTAAGATCGTCTACTACCGTGTTATTAGGTAGACGCATCAATTAAAAAAACTAGGTTATATAGGTAATAAATAATATAATAAACCATTCGTGCAGCCGCTACCGAGCAAGCAGACTCGTGCTATGACATTGATTTATTGCCTCAAATTGTGTATTTTTCATCATGAATGATCTCGCGCCATTTCGGCGTCGATAAGTGCCGTTTAACACTTGATATAGTGTCGGTAATTTGTGACTGGGTTCCGCTTTTCCTTTTTCAATTAGTCCAAAATTGGAGTTTATGGTGTAATAACGACGCTGGGTTAAAAACCCTTCGACGATCTGCTTCAATTCGCCGATAACGTTCAATTTAATTTACGTTTCACAGTTATCAGTGATATTGGATAGTCTAAGGATATTAACCTCTTTCTAGTTTTTGGTTTTTGAAGCAAATACATTACAATTAAAATATAGATTTTGGTAAATGTATAAAATATACTAACTATTAACATATTACATATTATGTAGCATACTTTTCTTTAATATAAAAAAAACAACTAGTAACATTGGTAAAATATAAATATAAAAAACCCGCCTGCATAAAACGATGTTTTTAATTTAACACTTTTTTAGTTTTTGTCCAAAATAGTTAAAAGTATTATAATATTATAATATATATATTTTAGAATGGTTTGTTTACTAACTTGCATTTGATAACCATATAGTCGTAATAATAAAAAAATCGTCTTCCGCCTATTCCCCCATTTTTGAAAATTATATAGCTTGTGTTACCTTCCAAACCGAGACAATTCTAATGATATGCCATAAGTCCCAATCTGTCATGCCGTTTGATCTGCAGAGCGTACAAAAGCAATAGACATACATATACATACACTCGAAAAAAAATTACCCTCCTTCTGACGCAGTCAGGTAATAAATACATTAAAAGATGTCATTTTAGTGAGATATTTTTATATGTTTAATAAAGGTTATATTCAAACCAGTTCACAGCTATTTTTCTAAGACTTCTGTGAAATATTCTTGCAAATGTCACGTTCATCGTGAAATATGTTTAGCTAACATTGAATATGACATTTGTAAATCATGAATTTTGTGACACCACCCACAGACTTACCCTATGACCTAATTCAAGTCAGCCTACACACCGTTAAAATGTAACGAAATCCCTCGTAGATATCCAATTTATTTGCGTACATAATATACACGCGTGAAGATTAAAAGTCAGAGGTCAGGAGCCAGGAGTAGGCGCCAAGAGCTGGGCGCGTAACGAACTGGCCGCCTGCGGGCACGTTATAATTGTGGCCGGGAAGGGCGGTCAGTTCTCGCCATTATTTCGCACAAAACGTCGCACATGGCAAATTGTTGAGTCTCTGCCGTGGCTAGCCGTGCGAAAGCCATCTTGGTTCCGTTGTGAAATGCAACTAATTCATAATGCAATTCCTAATTTAATGTTATGTTAGTAAATGTAATTTAGATAGTCATTAATAAATATGTAATATATTAAACTACAGTTAATGGACATCTATTGACAAGATATAATTTTCAGTTTAAAATCATCTTCATTAAGGTAGAACTGAGGCTTACAAATGATTTTATTTTACTTTGTAACATGTATAGTTTAAGTACTTATTGTGAGAGAAAATAAATGAGTTTTATTATTATTATTAAACAGCTAATATCTATTACTTATAACTTCTACGTCGCTACAGCTGTGGAGTTAGTTGCACTCATGTCGATGTAATCCTACTATGGCCTTTAAATCATAATTCTAAAGCAAGAGAAAAATATTTAAATAAGTTAATACATTTGTGTTAGGAGATTTTCTCTGTCTTGGGAAATAACAACTTAATAAAGCAAATCTTGAGTATTTACCAATTTTTGTTATATTTAGTGTACTAAAAACTATGAACGTATAATTGGGGATTAACTTCAAGGTTGTAACTCTTTGCTCGAGGCGGATCAAAAAGAATTAGTAAAAATAACGTTCAGAGAACGCAAATATTCTCAGATATTCGTAGCATGAGCGATATTTCAGCTTGTTGTTCATTTCAAATAATGTTAATTCTTTTTACATTAACAGTGTTTCCTTTTTTTTAATACTATCTGCCCCATACATTTATTTTTCTTCCGTCAACCCATTATTGTGCCACTGCTGGCAAGGGTCTTCTCTCAGATTGAGAGAGTTTCAGGCCATAGTCCACCGCGCTGGCCAACTGCGAATTGGTGGACATTTATTTTTACTATGACTTTCTTTAGGTATTCCTAAAACGAAGTATCAACAACCATTTATTTTATATTCTTCTTAACAAATTCGTGAGAAAATACTGCCTCATTATTATTAGGATCATTATTATAAGCGGATTACTTATTAGGAGAATTAAAGTCTTACCCGGTTATTATTAACCAACTTCCGCCCCTCATTATTCATTTAGCCATTTTGTATATATAATTCAAAAGGGGTTAATGTGTTTTGATTTTAGGAATATAATTATAAATACGGTCTTCCATAATTGTACTATACTGTAATTAGGTAGTAGGTACTGTAGAAAGATAAAATATTTTGAATATATCCATCGCCTGAGGACTAACTTAGAATGTCTCGTAGATCAAAGTATCTTCCTGACACGACAATCCCTTCAAATAACACTTTCTAATATTACGTCTACGTTGAGATATTATTGGGGATCGTTTACAAGTCTATCGGTAGCAGTGAGTATTTACCATCAGGTGGCCTGTATACTCATGTACTGTACTATTTTTATAGTTGTAACTATTTAGATTATTTCATTATTCACAAAATGGTAAAAAAAGTATCGCCAGACCGCCAAGTACTACCGCCACACTTATTTCTAACGTCAAGCAGTTCTTGCTGCGTTACGACGGATGGGTGTGGTTGCTCATTTTACTTATTTATCCTTCGGGAGTAGCAAAGCACCTGTAATTGCATCATTTACATCTGTGATTCGTCTATGGATAGCTATGACCATTTGCCATCAGGTGAATTGAATGCAGGTCTGCAACTCTAAACTAAACTACTTTAAACTTTGCTATCTTAACTCTGCTAAAAAAAGTCAAGAAAATACTATATTATGCTGTGTATCCATTAGTAAATTACTATTTGATAGTCACAACACAACCAGTGTTTCGTAAACATACTATTAAGAAGTTATAAGTACCTATCAGAACAAAGTAGCATGTTCAAATAAAGCATATTAGTATCAAATAGCAACAAACTTTGAGATAACGAGGTTATGAACTCAGCATGTTAAGATTACTTAGGCTTCCTCGCCTAATGTAAATGATATCTTAAGGTGTCTCATGATGTGTCGCCTCTCCGTAGGTGATGGCAGTAATATACATTTTAACATTAGTATCCAGTGCGTGTACCGTTCTCATATTTATTTTCCATATTGATTTTAAGTAAAAATATTTGAAATGAAAATTTTAAAACGTAATGTATTCAATTTCGATTACGGGCGTTTAATGAAATGTATAAATAAAGCCTTATGAAAACATTTTATCGTATTACGAGCCATTACGAGCTGACCTTTATTTTTAAATATCGATAAAACTTCCAAATGTTCATTTTATTTTGTTAGGTTGTTTTTGAACACTTTCTTTTCAGTTGTTACTTTGAATAAATGAAATGATAAAAAAACAAGTGTATGTAAACAATACTTAAAACTGATTTTCTCTTACGTCATAATAAATTATAGATAAGTTAGATGGGAGCCAATTTAAGTTCTCTTCATTAAAATAAATTGCTAACAATAATTTCAACTATATAAAGGATTCACTGTAGCAACTAACTCCAGAATAAGGTCACGGCTTATATGAGGCCTGCGTTTTCCTTCTTTACGGCGTCTTTTAGGTCCCTTTTAAACTGGGTAAGTATATCAGCTTTAAGGCATGAGGGATGTGGCGGTGCTTCGTATGTTATCAGGTTGTAGAATCAATGTAGTTCGACTGGGAAGGTAACACCGCATCACCTATTTCTAGCGTAAAGCAGTTGCGTTTCGGTGGAAGGGTGTGGTTGCCGGCTCACTTATATATGAGGCGACCATCTTAGTCCTCAGGAGGAAACCCAATATTTTTTCAGTTGGACCTATATAAGCAGTAGTGACTAATAGGACACATCATGTGAAAGCTTGTGGGTGGCTTACATATTGATACAATACAATAAAAGAATAAGATCTGTAACCTTTCGGTCTAGTATCACAGCGGAACTGTATAGTTCTGTAAAACAATGTAATATCACAGGTGATGCACCGTACTCGAGATACCTACTTAAATTAGTACGGAAAAAGCAATTGGATGATTACAAAATTGCTTTTTC
Organism: Cecropterus dorantes dorantes; assembly: GCA_018249915.1. Lineage (NCBI taxonomy): Eukaryota > Metazoa > Arthropoda > Insecta > Lepidoptera > Hesperiidae > Cecropterus > Cecropterus dorantes. The sequence goes on from DWLI01004038.1 coordinate 4,558, forward strand.
GTTTGTCGCTGCAGGTGTTCCGCGGGTATAATCAGAGACAATAAAAATGATTTTTTAAAACTAACACATGTACATATGTTTCCTTATGACTGACAGTTATCGTTTTTTAATCAAATAAAATCGATTATAAAGTAAGAATAAACAAGAATAAAATAATTGTAAAAAATCCGTATACATTTTTATATTCTGCAAATTTTATTGCATTTTATTGAAGCATCTGTATGAATATTAAGGATCTAAATAAAGTAAGTGCAGTGTAGGTATATAAAATATCACTTTCAGACGTTGCAGCAAAATGAATGAAGTCGCTTGAGTGCTTGAGCTAGGTGCGATGACGCCTGTTCTTTATAGCCGCATAGTCTGTCCGCACAGCTTGACTTTGTTTTTACGACACTATAACCTCGAGTATTTATGGAGTGTATTTAGCATAGGTCCGTATCACAATTCCTTCTGAAGGGCGCAATACTTGTAAATGTTGGGCGGCGCGCGCCTTCGTGATCATTGTGTGGTGCGCACGCGGCGTGGGATGTACCTACTGGTTATCGAACACAGTATCAATAAATTGCACTTGCGTCCGTCGTGTTGTGCAAATAAAAGAACCCGAGTCTGCGTGTTATCGACGAACGGTCTAAATAAATTCGAAGCAGTACTTATTTGTTGCTCACCTTCGTTGATATCATCATCTGCCGTATCAGTTGTAGAAACGCGAGAAATGTGTATTACTTGTTTCAAAATCATTAGCCGTGTAACTAAAATATATGTAACAATAAAATTATAAAGTTCATTTGTTTCAAAATAATAATAACACGCTCGCTTGGATCGTTTGTCAGAGACCCCTTGAAATTCTCAGTGTTTATGAAGTGTTCTTTTATTTTGATTATCGAGAAACAATCGACTATCCCGCCTTAACGAGCAATTACGTTTTGTCCGTACGTGCGGTTGTCTGCGATGCAGGTCGGGTATCAATTAAATCACCAGTCGAATCGAAACTTACCGCGTTATGAATATTCACGTACGTCCAGTCGAGACACGCCCCTAACAGACCTGTGCCATGTGAACACATCCGTACAAAAATCTAAGGAACTTCATTGTACAGTGGTGATTGTTTTCATATCGACTATAGTTAGTTGCCAGAATATTGTTATATGAATAAATACCTGTACAAATTTCTTTTCAGTGTAGTATGCAGCAGGTACGGTTCTTTATGCTCGGTATTATGCTCATTATAACAGTTTATTTGTATTGAACGTTTATATTAATAGAATAGCCAATAAATGAACTATGAGTGAATTTCTATTAATAAACAAAACAATATTCTCGAGCAATAAGCAGATCAACGATGTTTCGATAATCATGTTTATTGTGGATTGTTGTCATAATTTTGTTTAGTCTCAGGTGTCCATGGACTGTAAAATTAACTTAACATTATCACAAACAAATGTAATTTTACTCAAAAATAATATTTTTTCCTCTATTGAAATAATAAATTCGCAGTTTATACCTTACATCATTGTTCGGTACTGTATGATATTTAGCCTTCATTTTGATATTTAATCTGTTGCTGCTCGGATTGAAGGATATCCTGGTGGTAGATTGAATAGGGTCCATTAGAACCCATTATATGCCAATAAATAAGGGCTAAGAGACAGTTGGGCTATCCGTCTCTAGTTCAATATCATGTCGTAACTCAGCTCAGTGTAATGGGGCCCTTGTGATAGTTGTGATAGAAACAAAGCTAAATATGTACCTACAACCTACAAAGATACCTATTTACTGTGATATATTGCACTTATATTATGAGGTAAATATGGTTGCATTTTACAACTTCAAAATAGATTTTTGTGAGGCAATCGTTTGTCAATATTTATTTTAAGTATTGAAATTGTTGGTTAAAGGTCAACAGTTTAACATATTGTATTAAGATCAATCCAACGGGATTGTAAATCTGTAATAAAATGTTCAAGTTATTGATATAGCAGTCATCGAATTCATTACCACCGTTTAGTGTCGCGATCGCTGTGAAGACAAGTCATTTCACGGCGAGTGAGTGAGGTTTAGATTATTATATCATGATTGCGGTGCTAATATTATATTTCCTTAAGCGGCGTTGGTGAGGTCTCTCCCACGGCCGGGACGAGTCCGGCGCGGTGTCAATTTCCATTAATACCGCCATTATCGTGGCGTAGCATAAATCGCTCGCAGGCTCGACCACCGGCCGAATCCACCTCGGCGCCGCGAGCTCAGCCTCCAGCCGAGGCGTCCACGCCACCAATCCTGAGCTTGCAAATTACCGGCGAAAGCGATAACTCAAGCTAAACGCACCAACGTACGGGCATATTGTACATTCATTTATAGGTTAATTGCTATTGTTAAACCCGACTACGGTCAAAAGGTCAACTAAGGTTATTTTCGAACAATCATTTAAAGATATGATTATTCAAAACATGCTGAATATAAGAGCGAATTGTCGTTAAATAAATTACTTAACTACTAATATTACCTTTTAACTAAAATATTTTATCTTGTTTTTACTGTTAATTTATTTTCTTTTTTGAAATACACTTCTTTTGAAACATACAATTTTATAAAGAATACATTGTACCATTGAAAATATTGATTATTTAATAAGTTCAAGTAAAAAAAAAAACTCGAATTTCTGTTTTTTTCCTTGGTAAAACTGATAATGTTTTTGTTTCAAAATGTAATTTGGCATTATACTAAAAAACATAAAAATGACAAACTGAATCCTCGTGATATTATATTATTCTTGGATCATGGAAACCTTGCGAGTGTACTCAGTAGGCGATATAGAAAGACGTCAGAGATACGTTTTTTCATGAATAATTAAATGTATCTAAAATCATACGCGGTGGGCGGTGTATTCATACTTCCCCAAAGATGTGGAATGGAAAGTTCCATTCTGGAGAGTGGAGAAAATTTGGCTCTGTCAATGAAGGTACATAATTGTTCCACCTTCGTAATTATTATGGCTTCTCAGAATAAAATTCACTTGTGACTTAAATAGCTTCTCTATATCACCAAGGTTTTGTATATTATTATTAGTAAAAGCACTTTACCCTATATAATCCCTGCTCGTGTTGTTTGGATTTTTGACTTAGTACTTTAGAGTAGTTACGTGATTTAAATATCATAGAATTCTTGTTTTGTTTTTAGAGATGGTTATAGGTTGGTCATGGGCGGTAATGCCTACTTGACATAGAAGTCTAGGGATTAATTTCAAGTCAGCTGGTACTATTAAATGAACACCCATAATAATATTACATAAACTTTATTTAGCCCCAATGATCAATTTTCAAAAGTTACATTTCAGGGAAGAGATTAGTAGAAAAATCAGGTGCGATTATTTCCTTACGCTAATCACTAAATTCATCAAATACCTTCAGGTAATTTTAAAAATGATGTTTATTTTCGCGTCTAACATCTATCTTCATTGAAGGTGGACGAAATATTTTAATGTGCTATCATTAGAATGAATGCAATTTTATAAATTTCTGAAGAATATTTAACGCTTATACGTATTTCTTTGTGTTCCCTCTATTTACAATTATTTTGTGGAGTATAGTATGTCGGTTGGCGAGCCGCCAGTTCAGCTTGTACTCATTTAAATATTTTTAGTTGCATTGACATTTTTAACACGCCTGTAGTAGATTCACCTGTGTCTAAATACTTGAGTGTTTTTACATATCTATGGAATTTTAAACATATTTTACTCAGAAATTCATAGATTATTTTTTTATGAAGTTTTGTTTAAGGAAATGGTATTTACGAACTGGCTGCAATAGATTGTTTATATGATTCGTAGCAGTTCCTTGCTATTGATGAAAAGACTGCGTATGAGCCGTACTTACCGATATCTACACATTTTACAAAAAAAAAAAAAAAACGCTTTCTGCACTCATTGCTGTGTGAGATTGACTTTGTGCGTATAAATGTGTGTGAGTGTAGAGAAATAGAAATAAGTCGATACAAGTAATAATATTTATATAAATTGCTAGTGACGCTCTAATATTTTGTGTATTACTTTTCATTTTAAATCACAAATAGTATAAATACCTAGGTTATATAATGTAATTAAGAATAAACTAATCTTCTTCGAACATATTAAATCATTAGTGCACATATTATTATTACATACATACCTATGGTACTAAGGTATCAATTTATGCAACTATGCATCTAACTGTATGATGATATCGTTACGTAATATAATACGACGTCGTGATTAATAACAATTGTGTTATCGTCGATTGATGAGCAGTCTCCGAGCGCTGTCATCCGATGCCAATTAAATGTAGTAACACATCAAACTAGTTCCGGCGTCGAGCTGATGTACGCAGATGTGCCGGCGTAGAGTGCCTACGCTAATCGCACGCATTCATTTGAATCTATTTAGGTAAACGTTGCGTTGGAATGTGACTTTAGCAATTACGCGTGAGTTACGGTACTTTCATTTTACTGTAACTTTTATTTTTGGCACATTTATCAGATAGGTCACAATTTAAGACTACACCTTGACTAATACATTACCCACATCGAAACCAGTGCGTATAAATTATGGAGCGCACTCGAAGATATTGTGTTTCACGTCCGGCGGTTTAGACACGGGCCGAGGATATCTGCGTGAAAAGGGCGAAATATTGCAGAAATTTCAAACGCGACAGGACAGCATTCGATTCGTCGCGGTGTAGGATTTCATTGCGCTATATAGCGTCCACCAAGCGACTGATACAAGGCTCATGAGCTTTAACTGAGGTGCGCCTGAGACGTTTATTGATAGCAATTTATTAATAAACATTGAGCTATTATCAAGTTTCAATTGATAGTTATTTTTTAAAGTATTTGAAAATATATATAATACACATTTCATATTCCCAATGTTTATTTGATGATATCACAAGTTATTTTTCAAAGACGACATCTAAATGTATAGTGGAGACGACGACATTTTGATATACTCGAGAGCTATAAATCCGTTTAGAGCACGTTTTTATCACAGTAATTGCGACAGATTTACTGACGTTTATAAAGTCAAGAGCATTTGCAGTTTACATCGTCAATATCGGTGCGCGAGTATCGGTTCGAAAGATGCTATCCGCACTATTGTTAATCCGGTAATTTGAATTTATTGCACCATGAATAAATGGTGCGGTCGGTGGAGCGGTGGCTATCGGGGAACATATCGACACAGCAACCGTGTACTGCGGCATACGTCGCTCCAAGCCCGCTGCCGTGTTGCTTTGCCTTCTTCCCCCTAAGCGCTTGCGGTCGGCTCGCGACATTGCATGCTTTTTGTATTAATTCAGGTACGACAAATTTAAAAGATTACTTTTAAAGACAATTCTTGTAGATTGATAACATAAATTGAAATTCGTTCAATCGCAATCTTCGTCCTTTGTTTCTCAACGGTCGTCTTGTAAACAGTGCGGCGGGGAAGTGGCTAATCTTGCCCATTCCTTGTAGGAGATGTGATTGTTTCTCCTTAACGGGCGAGCCGCTCTAATCGGAACATCCTCGATGCAGGCCGTGTCCGAACACTGGCGTTAATTAGACTCCTATTGCATTCTACTGAATAAAAGACATGGACAACTTGCGGGGTCAGATCTCGCTATTACGGACATACAAAATACAGGAAGAGTTGTATTATCTGTACGTTAGTATTACAAACTAACGTTTTGCCAGATACACTCAACGGTATTATGTTTTAGCGACGACCTGCGTTGAGGTGTGGACCGGCAATCAGGAATCATTATTTACGGGCAGCTATTATCACCTCATGGCTTTTCTGGTTTATTATCGGCTTTGCTCGTTATGTTGTCCTGAGACGGATAAATTATGCTATTAAGTTAGCAGATTGACAAAGTTATTTATGACATTAAGTGAGAGCGCGTTGAGTAGTGACCGCTAGTGGTCCCACAAAACTGACGCCGAAGCACTTGTTCCATAGTTATTACTCAGATATTGTGATAGGGTAATTTATTTCATTATTAAAACACTTCACACTAGGCCTAAAAACTTTATGGAATTATGCTACTAATTGGTACAATTTTATAATTTCAATAATATTATGACTTTGCATAAGAATTATTAGTTTACATTATCATGTGTGCACTTGAGTCCACTGTTTAAAATTTAATAGGGTTGAAGCGCTTAAATCTTTGTTCGAGTATATTAACTTAGATAATATATGCAGTTCTAAGTCGAGTTTTTCTCCAGAGTATAAATGTTACTTTTAAGATGAAAACACCAAGATAAAATTATATTGCGTAAACTTTTCAGCCGTTAAAGGTCAGGTAATTTATTTTTATAAACGTTAGCTATAACAGCATGTTGACACCGGTCGCAGCACGTGTCTGGTTGCATCTGATAAATGTGTGTAAATAATTATTAAATATTATCGAATGTCAGATATGGTCGTTTAGGTGGCCGTTTCGTTATCTGTGTTATTTGTCGTTAACAATTCCGAGAGGCGCTACGGCGTTATCGTGTTGAGTTATAGCAATACTAGCGGGGAGGGTTCCGTCTCTGGTTTCATCAGCCGGTCAGCAGTGTCGCGAGATAAGGCCGCTGCCGACGACTTCTGATCACGTAATGCCCCCTGATACAATCTACATGTGTAGACGAAACACCAGTTAGGAAGTGAGTTAGG
>DWLI01004039.1:0-11224 GCA_018249915.1 Cecropterus dorantes dorantes
TGGTGCGTGCCTGGGATTCGAACCTCGGTACCTTCGATTGAAAGGCCAAGTTTCAACCATTAGGCTATCACTGCTCATTACTCGTACTTATTGAGCATTATATTGTTAATATAAAAATACGCGCCCTGCTGTAACTTGTACCGAACCAGAACCCGTCGTTCTCGCCACAATGCGATCGCGGCGGGCGGCAAGGTGTCGGGCAAAGAGGCTCAATGAAGCCCTACCTGGATTATCTATCGGGTGATAAATTAAAAATATGGCGTTTGAACGGCATTCATCATCCGAATGGGGCATTTCGGACTGCGTTGTGGAACGCCATTGTCTACAAAAAATGTTAAGTGTTTTGTATTCTGTGTGTTCGATTGTTTTATTGGCGTTTACTAGAAACAATACTTAGGATTTGTTATGATAGAGCAAATTTAATCATTATGATTTGTTTAACTCTAAATTTATATCTTAGGTATTAATATTGTTTTTTTTAATCTGACTGTTCAGAACTTATCTTAAATATCGTCGGTTATTTGTTAGTCAGCTTGATTGAGTATGTCCCAGGCGTTAGTCAGCCGCGAAAACAGATATATGTCCATCAGATAAATAAAACATTTTGCGGGTTTTTTGCGTTTATTTGGGATCTTGGGTTACTCATATCATTATTAAGATCAAGTGTAATAAAAAACTGTTCGTTTTCCTTATACCTTTAAATGTATAATACTCATAAAATATAAAAGCATAAAGTCTACATAATCGTCTTACAACTATGGTTTTGTGGACGCAGACTGTAACAATACATTACGAAAAAATGAGCTCTGCGAAGCATAATAGGGCAAAGTTTTCAATAGCGCTCTAACTCTCTTTGTTCTTCAAAGTTCTTTGTGACATTTTACGAGATGGAATTGTTAGTAATTAGTGTTGTAAGAGTGACAAAGTCGGATCGTCTGGCGAGTCCCGTCTCGGTCAGTCGAGTCGACAACGCTCGATAGGTGCGCGCGCACCACTGCGCCATAGATACACACCCACGCACACGATGACAGCCTTACTTATGGGATCAAGCCTATGGTTACTCATGTCAAATGACTTACTAAGCTCGTAGCTTCTGAGGCGCAATGCTCGTTTAACGAGCTTTCTACGGCATTTCTGTTATCTGAGTTATAATTTAATAGCTCCACGGCTTAACGCAATCTATTTCTTACTTTAAGAATTGAATCGCTTTTTTCATATCATACTTTTTTGATAACGGCATCTAAAATCTCATTTTATTGTTGCATTCATTAAAACTTTTTGTTATCGTTAAGCTGTTTACCATACCAAAATGACTGGTATATTCGAAGAGATATAATACGATCTGTATAATTACGTCATCGTCATTCAGTAATCGAACACAATGATAATGCCCGGCGAATGATTCGGAGAGTCCGGCTACGGGATCTTTCATTTATTTTATTTCTGTTCTTAATTTAAAGCGACGCGATCTGTGCCGGCGATCGGTTGCTTACTCTGTGGCCAGTCCGGGAAGGCGCACCGATGAGGGTGCACGCGTGTCGTACGCCGGTTAGAAATACGTGCGCGCGTTCGCGAGTGTTCATTTTAAAAACAAACGTGTTCGATTTTTGAAAACTATTTATTTAGTGCTAACTGTGAACATGAGGTGTTTGATTGTGGTTTTCGTTGTGGCGGCGTGTGCGGGAGTAGCCACCGCCGCTTCTGCTTCTTGCATGGTGGCCGAGGAGTTCTTCGCGAGGCACAACGTATCAGCTGATGATAGCGACGAACCAGGTGCGAATATTCTTAAAAAAAATTTTTTTAAGTCAAACTCGGCAAAAATAACAAATACGCAATATAATAATTCGTAGAGACATGTGTTTAGTAGAATTTTAATATTTATAATTTTAAAAAAGCCGTTTGATTTTCGTTTTGTACTTTAGTAAAAGTTTGTTTATTTTAATGTAAGATTAGTTAGAAAACTTCCTCACGGCAAAGTGTTGTTTATACAAGCGCTCTACCGGCGTTTTAATCGTGACGGAAGATTGATATAATGCCGTGAAAACTTAAACAGCTTTTATTTATGCTTACGTAGCTTTCCGTTGACAAATTTATGTTAAATTAGATGGAACTTTAAGTAAATATTTAGGTTCATTGTTTTAATTTCGCGATATAATTTGTTTTATGAAGAAAAGGTGAACGTACTGATATAGGTAAATATTATACTTAAATGCATACAAACATGTTTTAAAAATATTGTAATTAACAAATACTGTCTAAGATTTTTTCTTTACTAGCTAAGATTGGCAAACTCTCACTAATATTATTAGTGCGAAAATATGTTAGGATGTCCGTGTGTTTGTTACTCTTTTACACAAAAACTACTGGTTGACATTTGCTGAAATTTAGCACAGATAGTTTATGATCTATGTACACTAGAACACATAAGATTACCGTGGTAAATAAGACCGAAGCGGGCAGATCCGCGGAAATAAGCTAGTCTGTTATAATTATAATAAATGCGTCATGTGTGCGCTATAAGTACTGTGGACTGTAGAAATAAATACCTAGAACCCAGAGAATACCCAGGACAAGTATGTAAATTGAGAGATGTACCTACAAATTCAGTTTGCATCGAGAGTATAAATACCGAAATTGACTAAAAAAGACTCATTATACGATGTTGGCCATTGATATTACAGTGTAAAAAGCTGTACTTACAAAAAATATTGAAGAAACGACTGACTTGAGAACATTTCTCACCGAACCGTAACAATTTCTCGAGCTTTACCTACCACTTGCTGGTATGCGAGGTGATAAAGTTGCGAAGTAAATAAACAGCACCGTTTATTGACCGAGCTTATCACGCTACGGCATGAGCATTGTGATATTTAACAATTGCACTGTGTTTTACATTGCTATGTCCATATCTAGAAATGGCACAGATAGGGATGCCACCCGTTTTATTAAAGTATTGTACTTTATTTTACTTTTTGCTTTATGAGAAATGAGTAACGTGAAAATACAATATTTTGAACAATCTGCGATTTTAAAAAGTTAGGCTCTAAGAGTTTTAGCGTGAAGCAAACTTCAATTATTACAAGTACAGCCGTAGAATATTTAGATTTAGCTATGTTTTCTTTTGCTCGTGAAATTGCAGGGGCAAAGATTATCTAGATTTCCTTTTCTTTGGGGACTGGAGTTCCACTCGCTCAATCCTAAAAGTTGCCTCGGGCAAAAAAAATAAGGAAATAAAAATTTCATAATACTTTATTTCGAAACTACGTACTTTTTTGTAACTTTTAAACCCATGTACTTAAATTGCGGAAAAACAGTGGCAACCCTAGACACAGAGCTAACTCTGTGTCATTTCTAGATAGATTGTCGCGTCGAGGTTAATGTCGTTTTTGTACTTTCTCGAAGAAAATAGTATTTTTCTTCGATTTACTGCGATTATTAGGAGACTTTCATTCAATAGATTAATTGATTTTATGCTTAATCATAAAATCATAATCATAAAATTCACCATAAAATCAATTATTATAATAATCGATAATTAATGATAATTAACTACCGATCAAATTTTATTTTCTAGTATTTCACAAAGTTTTCTAGTTGGTAAAAATTGTTTTGACTTTCACTTTATTCCATAAAAGTATCACTATGTACTTATTCATGGAAGTACTATGTACTTATTGCTTAGTATTTATTTTATGTATTAATATTCAAACTAAAATAAATGCTAAATCTTTAAAAAAAAACAAAGTCCAATAGAACTTAGATATCATATTTGATGACCTATCTAAGGATATACGACGGTCTTGTGTCAATTTTTTTTGTATTCTTTCCTTACAAGAATGAATAGCTATTATTTTTTTTATATATTTTTACTTTCAAATGCAGATTACAAAAGTTTACATGCAATTTTTTTGTCGATCGATCGTACGATTAATTATCGTACAAACTAAAATAATGTTAATGAAATTTTTAATTTAAAAAATCGTATCCAGTACGGTTTTTACAATCAAACAATGGTCCTTTATCAAACATTTATAAAATTAAACATAAAACGACAAATAAAAGACACTAACACTAACGATGTTAAGTTTTGATGTACGGAATATATCGCGAATGAATAAGATTTGATTATTTCTCATGTCTAACAACACAATCAAAGTTGTATTTAAAATTCTTAATAAACAGACATGACTAAATTAATAACGTAGGGGTCATTGACCGGTGTAATGTCAGCAAAAAAACGGTTAGGCAGAATTATGCGACAGTTTACAATTGCTACTTATATGACTGTATAAAATTGCATAGAAAATTGCACACAGCGAGCGTCGTGTGTCGGAGCGGATATGAGGCGAGGGTGTCGAGTGGCGCACGCGCCGGCAACAGCTGGGGACTTACACTTTGCATGGACATTTTCAACTCTTTATTAAACGAGTTTTAAAAACCACAATAAAGATGTTTTTTGTAGTAATTTTTTAAATTTACGAAATAAAATATATACATGTTTGACCGAAGTGGTACCGCCAAACTTGTAGCGTACAGTTCTTGCGTTTCGGTGGAAGTGTGGAAGCGGTCTAACTTATATGTTAGGCGATCTTTCTAGTCCACAGGAGTGGTAATCTACATATATGGAATAGCTTACACGTGTTGATGTGAGGCAGTGTCCACTTACCGTCAGATGTACTGAGTCGTTTGCTATTTCTTATTTTCACCCAGTATTCTGTTCGCGTGTAAGTACGTTTAAATAGGTTTAATTCTTTTATAAATTATTTTGTACAAAGATACAGGTATTGTAAAAAAATATAATCAACTTCAATTGTATTGTTTTGTTGTATAAATACTCACATGAATAATAACACCGAGATCAAGTCATTAAAGTATTATTTTTTGTAGGCTTTTAAAAGGCGGAACAATGCAGGGATAAAAAGATGATAGAAATCTTTATAAAATAAAGATACTCGTAATATACCTATCATTAGGTTTTTATACCCAGTAAAAACTGTTTTGAGGACGATTTTATGGAATTAAATACTTACCTAATTAGGTTCATTTAGAATTGAGGTGTATCTAGATTAATTGGCTCGGAATATAAAGAATTGGATGTATTTGCCTATTATGTACTTACAAATATATAAATCAATAAGAAACTATATAAAAAGTAATATGTAGAGAGAATAAATAAACAATTTACCCCGAACAGACATACAAATATAACTTTATCAGCTAGATATTTATCTGGCCGGGGATCGAACCCGAAACCCACTGCGTATTACACTGATACCGTGGTCACTACCGCTGTAGTCATCTGTTTGTAAAAATATATGTTTATCTAATACATTTTACATTTGTTGTATCCAAGTGTCGCCTGCTTCTTCTATATTATTTATGCCTTTTGACAATATTTAATACAAGTTACAAACTATAAGTACTTTAGAAAGTTACTTAAAGAGCCAAATGAAGGCAGCCATCGATCAACCTGTCTGTCGACATGCAACGCCTCCGATGTTTGGTGATAAAATGTGACGGATTCACGGCTAACCTGTACTTGGTTGAAAATAAATTACTATTAATTAAAAATATACGATACTCTGCTGGATTCTATTTTTGTTGTGGCTGAATGAAAATTACTTCACGGAATTCACATACCATGTTACAACGCATTTATTTTCGATAAATTGCGTAGTTTATCGAAGATTTGAGATCCGGACTTCCAGTAAAATTATAAACTGATGTTATATTTTTTTTTGACAATGACGTTAATTAAAATACTTTAGGTAATAATGGCGACCGCTTATACTCGTATGAGAGTAAGTTATATATCTACCAAATATGAAAGAGAGAGCAATTCCGACATTTTTATGGTGGCTCGGGTTTCGCATTTTTGTATAGGAATATACACTTGTAAAAATTTCTTCGTTTATTGTCAACAAACAAGAATTGCATCAAACTATTAATACGATTATTGATTTATCTTACAGTAAAAATAATATTACAACACCATATAATATTACCAAATATGTACCACAAATGATATCTCATATTTTCTTTGATCACTAATATGCAATCTCAGTAATCCTTTTGTTACGAACTAAGCTATCACTGGTTAGTTTAATCTCGGTTACATTTTGTTTCAATTGTGTTGCAATTAGATACAGCTATTGGTAAAAAGCTCTATCAGTGAGAGTCATCGAGAGCCAGACAGTTTGCCGACATGCAGTGTTGCCTCACGATAACGGGTGACGTGTTCCTTGTGCCTTTAGTACAAGTTTATTACGTTTCATCAAAACAGTAATTGTTTACGTTTGCGGCCATCAAGGCAATGTTTATTGCAAAGTATTTCTGAAAACGAAACCTGCAATGTAAATTACCTACAACGTATGTTGATTTGTTTATTGCACTACATAAAATATAAGTTACAATAGGGTAACTTAATGCCTTAGGGCATTCTCTACCAGTCAACCCTGGGTGGCTGGAAAATTAGCGGCAGGTGTTAATTTTAAAGAAAAATAATAATCGTTTTTTTGAAACATAACAAACTCTGGCGAAATTTTGAATTTAGTTAATAGGTTTTTGAAAATAGGGACCCACCGCGTTTCAGCTTCGTTAGAATTGCAAAATAATCAGGTAATAATCTTAAGGGCAATGTTTATCAGTAGGTGCCATCAAGAGCCAGAGTTCGCTTATGAGTTCATGCAGTGATTGTCTCGTGATAACGAAAGGTGCTCAAGTAACATGTCCCTTTAGGAGAGTGTTGGTTATTTAGTTAGTAATAGTCATTATGTTCTAGCGATCCGCTGCTTTCTGATCGTATAACTATTAACGATATTTGTTACTAGCTGTACTCCGCAGTTTACCCGCTGTACCCACTAATACATAATAAAAAAAAGAAACACATAAAGCGTGATGTTAGCGTTGTTATATAGCCTATAGCCTTCCTCGATAAATTTACTACTGAACCAGTTGTTCCTGAGATGAGCCCATACAACCAAACAAACTCTGTTGCTTTATAATATTAGTATAGATATAGATACAGATTACCTATATTGCATAATAGTCGTTAAGTAGTGAAACGTTATTGTTTAGAGTTATAAAGAGGTATAGTTTTCATTGATACCCACCATAAAGTATATAATTATATATACCTGAAGGTCCCGAGACCGCAACGCGATCAAAGCAAATTAGCTTACAGCTGCACCATCAGCGTTAGTGTGGAGCGTTAAAAATGAACTTATTTGTCCGATTTTATATAACTACAAAACGCTAGGAATTGACGCAATTGCTCAAAGCCGCATTTGAAAAAACGCTTGGATCGAATGTTTTGAAGTCCTTTGGGTAGGATAAGAGATGTATCAGGGAACAAGAAATATTGTTAAGTATTAAAATGATAACAGTTTTTTAGCTAATATATTAATTTAACGCTTTTATGTGTTTTCGTCAAAGTAGTAGCATAAAAGTTTTCTAATATATTTTTTGGAATGCTATATTATTTAATAGCTTTCATTTGATACATATATTGTCGTGATAATAAAAAATACGCTCCTCCCCTCCCTTATACCTTATTTACAGGCGCTTTTTTTTAATGATACAGCCTATGTCACTCTGAGACGATTCTAATGATATGTCATATATCATAATCCGTTAAGCCATTTGGGCTGTAGCGTGTGCCAAAGAAATGGACATACATACATACCTACGCTTGAAAAACATTACGCTCCTTCTGATGCAGTCGGGTAAAAGAGAACTTCGACCATTCGTTATTCCAAGTTAGTAGTAACCACGGTTTAATTGCATTGCAATCAGATGTAGAGTTAGCGGTGAATGCTCTATCTGTGGACGCCGTCAAGAGCCAGACTGTTCGCCGACATGCAATGATGCCTCGCGATAACGGAACGCTTTGGGTTATGTTCATAGATCCCCGAAGTAATAATAGTCATTCATTAAATAAAGGAATATTAAGCTACTTATAACAAAACACTGGCGTGTAAAAAATGACAGTTTTCGTGCTGTAAAGAAGTCATAATTGATTATGTATGTGTTGTTTAGGAGAATTTATTTGCCTATTTTTCTCTTAATGATATGAACATTTTTAAGGGGATATAGACAAGTCAGAAATAGCTATAAATGAACGACCTGATGTGAGACCTTAAATAAAATTAACACAAATAAAAGAGATTATACACAAATTTGCCATTAAACACTATATGCTTAGTAATCTTAATCATATCTCGTTACTAAACTTTAATGCAATACATTGGTTACATAAAGAGCTATCTTCAAAGCGAGCACAATAGACAATGACTCTATAAATATTAGCTCATGAATATACAAGAAACATTAAATATATCAGTAATATTATGTTCTAGGAGCACAATGTTACCGACACCTGACCCTGAACCTTGAGTCAGCTCAATGAACGAACAAACACCTATTATGCTTGCATTATTTTTACACGTTATATGAATCGTATGACGATACAACGATTCACTCACTATTTATAACAAAGAATTCAATGCAGACTAATCACACTGTTTTTTTGATAAAATTAAAGTAGCAAACGAGCATGCAGTCCTTATAAGTGGTCAGTCAGATGCGCTGCTAACCCTAAGGGCTAAGATTGAAATGAAAGTGCGTCGGACCATTCCCTTTGACCAAAACGTAACAACAGCAGTACCCTGTAGGTTTGCCGGTAGTACGTCGCCGGTTTATACACATATGTTCTTTAATACTAAAAAAATAAATGAATAGTGATAGTCTAATGATTGAAAATCGCCCTCTGAATCAGGAGGCAAGTTTGAATCCCAGACGCCTGTGTGAAGTGTGCCAATTCGCACTAGGGCAACCAGATGGACTATGGCTCAAAATACCTCTCTTTGCCCTCTCAAATTCTACTGGATTGACTATTTAGACAGATAAACCCTAGAAAGAGTTCACTAGTGTTTATTTTTATACATTATACGTGTATCGTTAATATTTTAACCTAAAGTTACGTTTTTCTACCTCTGCGTTGATTTAGTATGCTATAATGCCGATTGCAAAGTATCATTAAATTGACAACGGAACTGCACTAATGGGGACTTTTTGTAGTCTGAAATTTTCCACGAAATAATTGTAGTGCATTTGTTTCGTCTGCGATAACGTACTTTAGATTTTTGTTTGGGTACGATTCGTATTTTAATTTAAAAATGTCTGTTGTTTTCAAGGTATTGTCGCACTGGAATTTGATACGAATAAAAAATTCTGGCAGGAAATATGTTGCGCGTAGATGTTCAATGCCGAAGATATTTCACTGCTATGAGCAAATAAAAAGGAGAACGAGCGACGATTTATGAACATCGAATATGAATCAGTTCCCAATACATACGACCGTAAATGGTACTTAAGGGAAAGTCACGAAAAATTACGAGTCTGAGACGGAACCGCTAGCGGGGGAGGCACGCGGGGTGAATGGCGGCGGGTAGGCTTTGTTGCTCGTGCTGACATTCCTCGCCTGGGAACCGGGAACGGGCGCCTCCCCGCACCCCACCGCCCCCCGCACACATTCCTGCCCTCTCTCACTTTCATTGTTCCTGCCGGCGCGGGAGGTCGCCGCTCCACGTACAAATAATGGAACCAGTTGTTTAAGTGGGGAGGACTTGTTGGCTCACTCCAATAAACACGTTCGCCGTACCCGTAAATGACATTTAGGGAAACGGGGCAATTGTACATACCGATGAGGCTCCAATTGTCGAACACCCTCGTAAGAGTCATAATAGGCTCCCAAAGTGTTGGTTCGAGCAGTTTACTTAATGGGCCTTTTTTGTAGAAAAGGTCGTCACTAATCATACACATGACATTTAACGGAACGTACCGTTTTTAAATTCGAAAGCACCTGCGCGGGCGCATATCCTAATGAAATCATCCCCAATAATAACAATGGAGGTGGGTATTATTATTGTAATTTATCAGAAGGGTCTCGGCTCGGGAGTTAGTCATCGTTGGTTGCTGCGCCGAATTTTGATTCATTTCGGATGTTCGGAATGCCATTGTGGCCGCCGACTTACCTGCGAAGTGCAGGTACGCGCCCTGTTACCGTCATTCTGTTTATACGTTTTGACAAACGCCTGTGAGTTGCGAAGTTATTATCGACCGGGTGGCACCTCATTATGTCTTATCGCCACTCCCGCGCGCACTATAATGTTGGTTTTACTTTAAATACGGATTATACGCTCTAAGTAGGAGATGAAAAATAAAAAAAGTCTAAAAACAGGTAGAGCGTTTTGTTATTATTCTTACGTATTAACGTATTACTATGAAGCGACTATTTTTTATGTAAATGTACAATATAGTAACGATTGGTCTTATTCCTGGATAGCGTTTAGATTTTTCTATGTAAAAAATCCATTATACAAACTTATGCTTTATTCGATTTTCTTTTCCATCTAACATTTACTCATATTTATAGAATTAGTAGTAGGCACTGTTCGCGTGGTTTTAGACTGGTAGTTGTATATAAAGTAGCGTATAGTATGTGTATATATCTAGCGTCGGAAATGAATATAAGCAATTTTAGTCGTCGAGCGAAGTTTGGTGCTCCGTATTCAGTAATGAAACAACATACAGTACGAACGTCGAAGTTTTTAAGCAGAATCTACATGTACTCTATCTACGGAGGACCGTAACGAGGAAATGCATAAATTGCAAAATCGGAAGTGCCAGCGTGCATCCAATTTTCATGAATCCCTCTCTACTGGTGCTTTTTTCTTTCGATTTGATTATGTGACTCGCGACACAAATTGGTATGAATTAAATGCACAATGTACTTGTATATTATGTACTTTTGTTATGTTATGTTATTACATTATGTTCTTTTTTGGTTTATTATTTAGAATCGCATGAAAAACCTCAATTTCCATTGTTAGGCATACATAACAATATAGTTATCGTATAAGCAACCGATTTAGGCACGCAGTTGAGCCCTTTAAAAAAAAAAACTAAAAATTACTTTTAGTGAGAATCGAAAAAATATTCGCTAAATAAAATATGAAGTCGTTTTTACAGACGTAGAGACAGTGACATTGTTTTATTCTATGTACAATAAAGGATATATGTATATGACGAATTGATATCCTTGTTCTGTTGGAAAGTCGGTTAAAAAGATTAATTGTTATAAAGATATTAACCCCATTCTTCAAATATATAACAAACATCTTGGGAGTTTATCTATTAAATAAGCAAAATAAATGTTTTATTT